>JAQFXM010003877.1:0-18732 GCA_034693345.1 Entomobrya multifasciata
GTATAAAAAAATTCAAAAGGAATATTTCTTGTCAGCATATCTTCGTGTTCCAATCGGGTTTGTTCTGACACTTCAACTCGTTTTACAAGTAAGTGACAACTTAGAAATTTTAATTTGGCATCAAATTTTCCATTAAGTGCCAGTGGCTCACTGTCTATGTAGAATTCATCAGAAGATCGTTTTAATTGAATTTTGAGCTGGGTCTGCGGGATAAGGAATTTATCACTCTCGTTTAAAAATCCATTGCAGAGATTTCCAAACACAGTAAACTGTTTACTAATTTGGGAAACTGTTTTTCGAATGAAATAGCCAGCATTGGTAGATGAAAAGTTATCGGCATCATCATTTCTCGTGTAAAGTTGGGTTTGCAGTTTTCCTTGTTAGTCAGAATTTTCAAGAGTGTCACTTATGTATGCCAAAAACGGATAATGGTTAGAATGTCTTGTGATATTAGTATTTCCAATTTCCAAGTCCATTTGCGAAAAGAGCGAGTGCAAAAAATTACACGCTAGCGCTACTTGCAGCACTGTACTGTAGCAGCAGCACTGTACTTGCAGCTATGTCGGCTCCTTTTTTAGTGGTTATTTTGCCAGTGATGGATAGAAATATATTTTTCATATCAGTATAACTTGAGCTTGGAGGGACTACAAATACAATCGGAACTCCCTCTTCAAATACAAACTGCGAATAAATTTTCTGAAATCCTGCACTTTCCAATGACACTTCAGTGAAAGGCTTATCTTTGAAATTTAATTGAGAAAGCATCCCCGGTTGCGTTTTCGGAGGATGAGATGTTAATATTCCTCGCTCCATCTTATCGTTTTTTACGAGTAGTCTTTTTTATTCCTTTCCCACTCAATCCCTTTTTATGAGTGACCCTTTTTAACGTTTCCCAAATCCTTTAAGTACGTTTTTATTACGTTTAACTGGCTTCTTTCGTTAATATTTTCGAAACGGGACAACATGTCTATCTCCTTCGCATGCCATTTTGACTAACTTACAGTCATTCTCGTCACAAACTACTCTCCCCGCCTTTACAGCCATTTCCGTTTAAAATGCAAAAGTGCTACGGAGGGTTCATCACGTTCTGGCAGTGTGTCTAAGTTGTCGTCGAGAAATTGAATGTTTATTACCGATGTCTCAAAGGGAGATACCTGAGTGTAAATGGGGGGATTCGCTTCGAAAGTGATTTCTTGGCGACCTTCGACTCGATTAAAAACTTGTAGGTATTGCAGTTGCTGGCTCTCAAAAAAATTCTGCGTACATAATGTTGACACAACAAAGATTTTACTTGGACTGAGTATCCGTAATGTTTCCGTTGACTTTAAATAGGCACGAACAAACGGCTCGTACGGATTAATTACGTTCCTTGGAACGGCTACAGTAGTTGAGTTTTTAAATTCTGTTCTCCAGGGAATTTTTAGGTATTGATTTAAGAAGGATGATAGTGTCAAGTATATGTTATCTTCGAATGTATTTATTGTGAGTGTGTTTTCTTCTTCGTCAACTACAGCTTGAATTTTGAAACCTTTTTTCGCACATCCTGCAGAAATGGCCACACATAGATCGTCCAATGTTGGATCGAAAAGTTGATCAAGAATAATCTTGTTAATCGTCCATTTTCTCTTTTCAAGAGGAAATACTGTTGTTGGTGGTAATTTCTCAAATCTCTCAAGGTCCAAGGGTAGGTCGGATGTGTACGTTCCCTCCTCAAAGTCGTTTCCAGAAAATCCAAGAATTGTATTCAAATCGTTTCCGAGGTATAGTTTATATCCATAGTCTAGAGTGTACTCTAAAGTAACACTCTTTGCAATTCCACCTTCTGCAAATTCCACGGTAAATTTCGATTTCACTCCAAATCGGTTTAAATGGGCGTTTAACCCATTTACAAATGTGTGCAAATATGGGTATGTTTTCTCAACATTGTAATTTGAAATTTTTAACTGATTCAACCAAACTACATTTTGATTTTGGGTTAGATCAAAGAATGGTTCCCCGCTTCTTTCAACAGGAATCAATTGGCCATCAAAATTATTGACATAGTCGTCATGATAGTACAATTTAATTAGTGCCACCTCATAATTTTCCAAGTTCATATTTGCAAAAAGTTTGTTTGAAAAATTTGAACTTGTATTATTTTTGAAATACTCGGTGCTCTTTTGGGAGTGAGCAACGAGAAAGAAAGAATTCTCAGGCTCCATTACTTTTTGCTGCTGGTGCTAACTCGGCTTCCACAAACGTGCCGCCAATTTCAGTGCCTTGGAGGTCAGCGACCTTGTAACTTATCACAGGGAAGAATGTATGTATGCACTTGATTTTAAACAATTCATCTGTGAAATGCGCAGTGTATTTTTTTGTAAATGTGAGCTTCGTTTCCGAAATTCGTACAAGGTCGTTTCGTTTATAAGTGGGTCTTTTTGGTTTCAACTTTGCGAATTTTGAGTAGAGGTTTGACAAGATTTGATCATGATCTCCTTTCTTTATTTTAGCAGGAATAAACCCATGTGAACGATGTTTTGAGTTGTTATAGTTGTCCATAATCTTATCCAACACATCGAACCAATTTTGCTTCCCAGAGTACTCGAAATATCGCCAAATTTTTCCCTTTAATGTCCGTATGATTCTCTCTACCTGAAATGTGCGAATTTGTTTCAACAATTTCAATGCTGGAATCATGTCCTTACTACTCTTTGTCTTCACAGGGATAGCGACTGCTATCTTTGTAAATATGCAAATGCCGACAAGCACATAAGAGTAATTTTTATTTTTCGTGCGAATTGTTCGCAAGTCCATTAAGTCAATTTGTACTAATTCCAACGGTTGTTTGACAATCACTGGAATCCGCAAATAATTGATCCTTGGCGGTTTGAATTTTGAAAACGCTGGTAGTTTAGATAAGGAAGTTTGTACTCTTTTCAAATCTTTAAGTTTTCTTGCCTTAACAAACCCAGATAGGCCAGAAAAAGCACCGGGATTTTGAGGGGATAAATAAGCCCGATGTAAATATCTATCGTTAAGTTCCAGCTTTTTATTTGGCATGGCGCTTTGCCTTTTTTACTTCTTGTGTTGTTGTGGCGCATAGCACGTCTCTTGGTATTTTCAAGCCAGTCAAAAATAAGACAAAATTATTCTAGTGAGGTGGCTTATCTTTTCCTCCGATTGCATATATCACAAGTGGTGTGATACTAGAGACTTCATCTAATTCGTTGGGTTTGGCAGTTAAAATTCCGTGGTCATTCCAGTCTAATCCATTTTCACGTAAAACGTCCAAAAGCTTCTTTGCTCTCCTTTGGGCTAATTTTGGAATTTCATCAATTTGTTCCTTAACAGTAAGTTTCTTTGATTCCTCCATACACTTGGAGTAAACACTAAGCGGCACGACCTTAAATAGCTCCATTTTAAATGGTATCGTAAATGCAATAAAACACCTCTTGTAGGATTTTGGATAGTGCACAAGCCACAATAGGTAAAATGTACTTTCGCTGGCGCACTGCGAATTTCCAAAATCCTTTTGTTTTAACTCGTTTTGCTATTTTACTACACACAGTTTTATGTACTTTTTTAGTGTGCGAACTCTGTGAGATACAAACACGTAATGCGTCAAGTTCTGTTTTTGATGCTGTTTTTATTAGTTTCTCAAACTGCGTAGGAGTAGATTTTGCAATTTGTTCCAGAAAATTAAAATTTTGGAGTATTATCTCCATTCGCAGGCAAATAAATTGTAAGGTCTTCCCAAAAGAAAAGAGTACTTCTGTATCTTGTGATTTCACTATCTTTGGGATGAAGACAAATTACAAAATGTGGAAACGTAGATTTGCTCACTGCGTGCATGTACGAATTGTAAACGAATTTTGTGTTCAATGGTTTCAATTGAAAGGACAAACGAAGAATAGTTGATACGTCCCTCAACATTTTTGTTATAATCAAATATGATGTTTGCAAATTTGCTAGTCTGCAGTTTGTAACAAAAATTGCATGCAACACACAAACAAATATAATTTTTTTGTGATGTACTTTTTCCAAAAAGTATGATAAAACATCTGCATTACTCTTTAGCAATTGTGATGTTCTATCATCTGCAATAATCATGATAGTTGACTCAGCATCAAGATGACTCTTCACTTGGTCAAAATCCTTCTCGAAAATGACGTCATCGAATTGCTTGAACTCGTCATGCCAATTTTCTTTCTCTTGGTATATCCAAATAGTCAGCTGTGGGGGGACTGTAAATATTCGATCCTTGTGCAAGTACATATTTTTGGCAATAGTACTTTTTCCAGACTGGCTATAACCTTATAGAATTTTGTATTGTATTCAAATACCATTTGCTATTAAAGCTGAGATGATTTGATATATTCCAGAATATTACAAAACTTACCACATATCTGGATGCTACACGGTGAGTGTAGTCTTAAATCTACAATGTCACTCATCATGGCCAAAAGGTTTGGATTCTAATGGAGTTAGCCAAATACGCTTCCAATCAGTTGCGGATAATTTTTTTGCTTTACGTTTTATTAAACGTATGCGTTCATTCCGAGCGTTCACTGTGTAATACTCTGAATACACTTCTTTCTCGTTGTTTAAAACCTGCATGTACGCTGAAAATGGCGTACTTTTCTTTATTCCTTTTGACACAGTTTTTATGCCATTAACACATTTCTCACATGTGTCCAGTTCATCATCTCCGCATACTTGCTTACATAATATACAAAGTTGTTTTAAGCAGTATACTTTTGATCTTAATTTCACCCATTCTACAGGAAACTCATATTCGATCCTAAAAATGCCAATTTTTTTTCATTTTCAGTCGAGTATAGTGGGTTGGAGGATGATAAAGTTGAGTAATCAAACATGTGATTTAAACTACTTAATTTTGAAATAAAATCCCTGTTCAAATCTTTATATTTTGCCGTTATAGAATCAGTTTCTGCACCCAGAATCGTAAATCGTGGTCCGAAAAAAGATTTTAAATGGTAAATATGGCGATAAAACGTTAACATAGAATGTTGCAAAATAACATAAGAAATTAGCAAATTTTTATCATACATCATTCTTTGTTTTTTAAATGTATACATTGTCAGGTTTGGATTGAGTAAAAGCACGTCATTAAACTCAGCTTTTGCTGTAAGCTTCATGCTTTCATGCCTTGTTGTGCAAAATTTAATGCTCACTCTTGAGGTCTGCGGGTAAAATTTACCGTACAACGTATTTGAGTAATCCTTTAAGAGTTGATTTTCAAACGCATGTTTTGCTTTATTTCTTAAGTTTGCGTTGTGTAACATGTACTCTTTTAGCCAATCTGTGTGCCTGTACTTGATTACATAATGAATTGATTCACAAATCATACCCATTTCAATGGCCCATTGCAAAAACTTGTAGTGAATGAGCACGTTTTTTTTATCATGTTGCGTGAGGATAACGTGACTCAGCGATGTGGTAGTCATTGCTGCCAATGAACTTTTATTAAACGAGATCATTTCTTTTGGATTTATTACCTCTTTTGTTGGTAATAAAGGGAAATCTGATGAAAATGCTTTTAAAGAAGCTGGGTATTTTACACTGCAATTGATTAAATACCCGAAATCTGAGTCATCAATGTTGCAAATATCTTTTACGTCAAGAAAGCTTGAGTCATGGTATGAGTATTCGCCTATGGGCAGCATACTACACATACTGTGTGAAAAATGTGATTTTATATCACACATTAATAACTCCACGAGTTCGTCATCTTTCACATTTTCACTACCTACTCTTTCAGAATTCACTTTGCAATATTTTTCAGCTGTATGACTAATACCAGCAATCAAGTGATCTGACACATTTTTTAATATTAATGGTGATTTACAGTATTCGTATTTTTGTTTTGTAAAATACATAGCACTATCATAAGAAAGTCCAGAAAGGGATAAGTAGTGATGAGCTGATAATTTGTAGTTTGTTAGAGTCCAATAATTAAAGCTTTCAAACGTAGCATTAAGATCATACACTTTATAATTCATATAAGCTTTAGCATAATCAATGACATTATTACAATTTTCATTGTAAAATGATAAAACAGATGCATGCTCTTCTTGTGATAAATTCCTACCTAATGTAAAATCATAAAAGTCGTTTGCCGCAGGCAGAGATTTTAGTGACTCAACTGAGTGATTGTGAGGAAAGAAGCATGGTACATTTTGTGTAGGAAAGTTTTTATTATAATGCAAAAAATATTTTTTGTATTCAGGTATGTTGTAGTATGTAACTACTTTATCAAGTGACTCATTGAAAAAAATTTCTACACTCACAATACGAAAGAGCCCAGGAGATTGAATCGACATGTATTCATTATTTTTTTTGGGTACGATAAAAAACTTTGTTTTCATGTTTTGCTTCAGCCCTCCCAATATTAGATTAAGGGTGACTCTTTCACAACCGTACAAGTATACATACATGTATTCTTTTGCCCTAATTGATAAGTTGCAATCGTTATGTATGAAGGCTATATAGTTTGGATATGACGGATCCCTATATTCTGCTTTAGAAATATAATGTGAGTGGTGCATTCGTGGTGTGTCTGTAATTTTTTCACCACAACACTCACACAAAACAGCTTTTTTGAGCAATAAAAAATCTTCAGCAGAGGGTGTAAGTGGGAGGACGTTTGCTTTTTGAAGAGACTGCATGTACTCTACACAAGAAATTAATGAAACAAGGAACAAGCTCACAGCCTCATTACCAAAAAAGTCATTATGGAATAATATTTCCTGATGTGGCCCTATACCTATTATATTGTATCCACAAGCTTGTATTTCTTTTTCTGTACAAAAGAGCAAATCAGCAAATATTTTATAGGGGGCAGACATTGTCTTGCTGTAATCCTTAAATTTATAAAAATCATCTCTTGGGAATTCCATCAAGAGTTTTGACTTTAATAAGCACTCTTGTTCATGATTTTTAAAGTATTTAGTTGTGAACATATTTGCACAAAAGCGGCACAAAAACCTTTTGTATCTTGTGCCGTTTGAAAAAAATGCCGAAGTGTCTAATAAAAGGCAGAAATGATGTTCACTCTGATATTTAATTTGCTCAGATGGTTCAAGTTGTGATCGCGAAATTAATAGCAAGTCCACATGCCTGTCATACTGTTCTGTAGGTAGTTGGATAGGCCAAACTGATTTCTTTTCTTTACAGTACGAAAACACTGATATGGAAATCGAGTTTATTTTTGAGAAAAATTTGATGTTATGAATGTCTACCGGTCCCTGAAAGCCTTCCAATTCCAAAAGCTTTTCACTTTTAACCTTTCGTACGATATTACGATAATTCAGAGGATCCTGCATATTTAGCCGAATTCTTCTCTTTTGTTCTATATTTAGCTCAGTATATGGCTTAGTAGGTAATCCCTTTAGTCGAAAATCAGACAGAAATAATTTTCCCAAGATGCAAAGAAGAAAGCAGTTGTTTTCGTTTTTGGTATTTGGATTGATGATGCATTTTTTTGACTTTATGCTTTTTGGCAGAGGCAAGTAGCTACCAACAGCTCCAGGCTTTGAAGCAGCAAAGGTGATGGAAAATTTTAAAATTCTTATAACGGTATATCCACTTTTAGCAGATCTGAATAAATTTATTGTTGATATGACATAGTTAATTAAAAATTCCAAATTTGTTTCAATGAATCCAGGATGATAAGTTTTAATAAAAACACTATTAAAATATCTATTTATAATTTTACCAGCTTTATTTTCCTTCAAATTTATATAGAATGTAAGCTTGAACTTTAAATTCAAAAAATGAGCAACATATGCATTACATAGTTTAACTATGTCATCATAAATAAAGTCAACTGATTCAGAAATTAATAAAAAAGTATTGTTTTCAAAAGAAAATGACCATATTGAAATAGCACCCTGATGTGACGAAGATTCTTTTATAAGCCGAGTTCCAGTGACATCAGGTTCATGTGGTCCACGGCCAATAAGGGTTGGGGTGTCCTCGCAATGGTGGTCTTTCTTGTCAGGAAAATGATGTCCACAATGATCACACGCATGAATGCTGACATGTCCAAGCAAGTTGTAAACGTTATCCGTAGTAAAGGTGCAATTAAAAAGATTGCACGCAAACTAAAAAAGATAAGTGTAAATGATTATTTTATGATGTTTATGCAGCACGTAAATATGGTTTTAAAAAACTTACTTTTCTTTGCTTTGATGCCATTTGGTCAGGTCAGGTCAGTCCCCAGGTATTTAAGGTCCTTCTTAAAAATTTGGCGCAGCGTAATCCTTTCAATAGCAAAACAATTAACGTCATATTGGACAAGTTCACTGTTTGTAGCTGTTTGAAGTAGTTTATATGCAGTCAATAAGTTTTGCACTGACGCTAAACAACCTTCTCTTCTTAAAATATTAAAAATCACATGGTTTTTTTTCCGCCGTTGTGGTGTAGTAAAACAGTCAGTACAGATTACTCTAATACAGGAAACGTTTTCACATTTTTTACACAAAACACCACGACACATTCTACAGACCCTTCGTTCATGCCCCGGAGGTATCTTCATTGTTCATATGAAAAATGAAAAATGTCGTGAAGATATTTTATCTCCTTTTCAAATGCGTCTTTTTTATATCTTATTCGAAGGGATGTGTGGTAGCTTTCAATCGTTTTATTTTCGTACAAGTAGGTCAATTCGCGTAGTGAAAGCCCTTTTAGGCCAATTCGTTTAAGTCGGTTTAATAGTACGTTTGGTTTTAATCTCGCTAACGGGTGTGAATAAATGAAATGACAATTTTGGCAATGACGAGAGTAAAAGTTTGCTGGATATTCACACAATCTGCAGTATTTTTCACCACAACAATTACACTCACGCATAGACTTTATACACTCTAATGGAATTTTCATTCCAGATTAGCACAATTTGTTTTTTTGAGTTTTCTTTTTTTTGCAATTTTTGGCTTAATTACCTTATTCGTGGATAACGGGGTTTCGGTTGCCGGGTGAAAAAGTTTATTTTCGTCGAGGCACTACTGTTTTATGTGTATATCGTCCGTCACACTTCTTACAAAGATTACGGTACAAATAGAACGAAGGTTTATCGCAAGCAATACAGTAAAGTTGCATGCACGTATCACACCACCGGACACAAGAATGAGCGCAGTTGAGCATGTTGACTGACTATATGAAGAAATTTGAATGATTCATCCAAAATCCCATGAAACGTTTTATAAGGATATAAATTTTGTCGGTTATAAATTTTCGGATTCATTTTTTGGTTAGCCGAGATCCAGACCGCCAATATTTACATGTAGATGAAGCAAGTAGACTTCATCAAGGTCAAGGGATGTACATGTTATTTTCAAGAGCGAAAAAAGGTTCCCCGCTTCATATTTTACTTTAACAAAAAAGATGAAAGACTTTGTTTATGAATATATGCTGTCTATGTTAAAAACAAGTTGTAAAACAAAAAAAAGAATTTTACACAAATTTATTTCAAACAAATTGATGAACATACAGAATCAGTTAAATAAATCTCCAATTAAGTTTTTTAATCGTATTAAATTTACCAATTTAAAAAATAAAATGATGATGTTGGCACTTGGGATCCCAGAACATTATAGTATTCATTAAGTTACAAAATTTAAATACCTCCTCCAGTATATTATAAAATAGTTTACTGGAGGAGGCAAAAGTAAATAACTGGACGATGCTCTACTCTTTCCCATGCTCGTTCATAAAGAATCCCAAGCCGCCAATTTTCGTACATTTCACATAAATGACACGCTACCGCAAGAAATACACACCAACAGATAAACAAAACTAACACCTGGAAATCATTCATTTTCAGTTGGCTGAAAAAAACTGAAGCCAATACAATTTGAAAATAAAATATCTCTTGTGTACCCAATTTCTGGCCTTAATAAATTTGTCCTAAATTTCCCCGGAATACCTAATGGAGAGAACGAGTGAAGAATATCGAGATAGTTGCCTGATTTTAAACCCTTAATTTTTTCTTTTGGAATATCTTTAGGCAAATTAATCCCATCGTAATCATAAATCACATTTTCATACACTTTTTGTGTTTGCCCATCGGGGACAAACGCTATGAATTCTTTTTTTAGAATTTCTTCTTCTATCACAAAAATTTTGCGCGGGGTTAATATTGAGTATGTATCATTTTCAGGGTAGAATTTTGGGTTTTTGTACAAATTACTTTCATGTAGCCCATTAAAAGTCAAGTAAATCATACTATTTAAAAAATTGAAGCGATACAAGTCTACAATATCAGATTCTAGCACACCTGTTTTAATTCCCTTGCTCAGAGTCCAGTCAGAGAGGCTCCGCCTGCTACATTGTCCGGTATGTGGACAAGGGATGCTTTTTGGAGCGCCCGCGTCTTCATCAATTACCGCTGTAAGGTCATTTTGGAACACAAGCTTGTCTATCCCGGGAACATGGAACCCGCTACAAACAATTATCACAAAAAAAAGAGTTAGTAAAACAAGTGATGATGGTATGTATTTGTGTATTGATGACTTGCTACACATGTATTTGTGTAGCAAGTATGTATATTATTGTTATTCACCTGCAGCCATTCTCGTAGTTCTTATAGTTTGGTGTTGTAAAGTTGTCGTGTTCTCTGTCCAAATTGTCAAAATATGATACTGGTCGCAAATTGTTTAAATCCTCCCTGTCAAGTTTTCCGTTTAGCACTAGTGATCCCAAGGCATATTCCACTTCAACATTGCTGTTGCGACATGGAAGGTGATCACAAAGAATAACATATAATTCTTTTCGATCGTTGCAATCCAATCCCAATATAGGAAATAGATGGTTGTATTCTTCAACTTTTTCTGGTTTCCGTCGTATTAAACGGAAGCCAGAACAGAAATGTTTCCTGAGATTATGATTAATTTTATTATATTTCTTAATGACCTCACTCAATTGAGCAGGAACATACTGAGCAACAACAAACGCAACGAGAAGTGCCAGCGTCATTTTAGCTTTTATTTATTGTTTTTAACAAACTTCTGCTTTAAATAGGCGGGAATACCTTTTCTAGTGGCACTTTGCATTTTATCATTAAATGATCAAGCTTTTTTACTCTCGTTAATCAAGTATACGACCTTTTATCATACCTATAATGCCCTGATAGGTCTACGACAACTTTTTCAAGATTTAGGCATTGAACTCGGAAGTAACTAGTCGCATAGCACAACCTTAATGGATAGTGTTTCACGTTTAAGTATTTTTTTTCGTGAACACAAAATGTTTTCTCAACAATGGGTGATATTGTAATTATGTCTTTTGAACCATTTAATCCGATACCTTTTAATGAACTTGTTTTAATTTGAATAAATGACGGCATTTTTTCATCTCCTTCATAGCAAGCATGCAAGATTTCAACTTGCGTTCCATTCGCAAGCCCAAGAAAATAATTAATGTTTCTAGTTATAGTCGCCTTTATAGAATGACCACCAGGTACATAAAATGGTTTGTATGCAATTAAGCATAATTTACATACTGCATTCATTTCAGCATTTACCATTTTGATTGGTTTTCCTAAACTTTCCACGTAGCAACTATTGTGATTTTCAATATCAGCATTACTACTGAAAATATGCAATGCTGTTTTAAATTCTGCGCGCTCTTCATCAGTTAAATTTGTAGCAAGACGAGATTTTAGCAAGCTGAGGTCAGCTACAGTGGCTGATTTATTTCTAATTTGAGTGAGTAGTTCATAATAGCGCAAATCATCAGCTTGACGGACAGGCTGAGTTAACGTAAATTTACATGTAGCCTCATGATAGAGTAGAAGACCCTTTCTCGCCAAATTACATGTTACGCTTTCAGGTGAGCGGGACAAGGGTATATCTCCAAATGTGCATACCTGACTAAAATCTGAAGCTACAAGGAGATGAATACCACCAAAAGGCTTATTTGACTTTTTTATCCTTTTGAGTCTCTCAGATATAACATAAAAAGACGCGCCCCAATTAATGAACCTTCGTCAATTAAGAGAAAAGAAACTTTTGCAAAATCTGTAATCACCCTTTTACATATTGGCATATCAATTAAGTTTTGAGTGGATTTTTGTACATCATATATTCCTAACAAATAAAATAAGGTTGCAGTTGATAATTGATTATCCATCAAACCGCTAAATGTTGTAACGCGATAGTTAATTTTGTTGTGCACAAGCTTGCTTGAAAACAAGCCCAACAGGTACGTCTTACCTGAAAACAATAATTACCAGATTAGTTTACGCACAGATTATTTATGTATTCACGTGTATTTTTAATTGTAGAGTTTATTTACCTGTACCAGCTGGTGCCTGAAGGGATATCATTTGCTGAATATTTTTTGAGTCAATGATTGCTTGGTCTAGCCTTTTCATACACATTTGTTGGTCATTTGTTAGGTACAAGTATGAAGTTGAATTTTTATGAAGAGTCATCTCCAACTTTACGTGCTTTTTTTGAACACTTAAAAAATTTACATAGTATGAAACTGGTAAACTGTACTGCGAGGAATCTCGCCAATTAAATCTCTCTGAGAATGCCATTCTGATTGGGTTCTCGCGATTGAATGAAGTGAAATGTATGGAGTTTTATGGTATATAAGCAAAATCATTTTTGTTAAAAACTGTCCTATTCTTATAACGCTGCCCAGACGTATACTTCTGATCTCATCTTCATGTAAGTTTAAAAAATCTTTTTATTTTATTTCAATATTTCTGAGTCATTCTTTTCTTTACAGATAATCCATGATTCTTCGGAGTAAAGCGAACCAAATTGCCACCAGTCCAAAAGCCACCATGACGTCAACCAACAAACGTAAGATTTTTATTTACATATAATATGGTATGCATGATTCATAAAAATGAAAAATGATATGATAAAAAATATATATAGGAAACGGAGCGGAAGAAAACAGTCAACGATTTAGGAACCGCCTCTCTCAACTATCAACCCGGAATTTTGAGCGTGATTTTGACCTAACGTCGTCGGATGAAGAATTTCCACCCCTAACGTTTGCACGTAAATCGTCTCCAGTTAGAATGGCTACCCCAACACCATCGCGAACCTCACCAGTACTTGGGTTCACACCACCAACTCCTAAAGAACTCCAGGAGTTTACCAAACAAGTAAATTCCATGTCGGAAGCCGATTTCCTTGTAGTGAGTTATTTTTCATATTGTCATTATAATAAATAACATTTTTATCACGATTTTACAACTATTTTTTTGCAATTACAGACTACTCCCGAATCATCTGTCCACTTTGGTCTCACTATTCAACAAAGCGTATTGGAAATCTTCAGGTACGCCGGACATTAGATATTATGGATAATATTCCCAAAGTTTTTATATGCAAGACCATATGCATTAAAAACCAACAAAACAAAGTAAGTATAAATCGTTTTATATAATTTTAAAAGTGAAACTTAAACTAAAATTAAAACGAATTTATGCTTACAGACTGAACAGATTGGCAAGTCTATTATTAAGTTTCCTGCAAAAGACCTGGCAGAGTTTACCAACAATGCACTCATTCCACTTCAGCTTCGTTCGTCAAAAGCCACGCCCGAGGAACTGTTTGGCATAGATCCCATTCATAACTACACGCTCCCAGAATTCTGGGAGCAGCCATGTGTGGTAACATCCCCCAATGGATGCATAATGGTAAGCACAAATATTCAAGTTTAAAATTTACTTATTATTTATTTTATTTATTATTTATTTTAATAATTTTAATCCTTTTTTTATTTGCAGATTCGCCCTTTCTACTACCATAACCAATCCCGGCTGACTTTCAGGATATGGCAGAAGTTAGCCCCCATGATGGTATCAAACTTCCAAGACCAGCAGGTGGAGTGGGCGGGACCACAAATGTCGTTATCTCAATCGGCCTTTTTAGGTCTTATTAAACTTTTTCTCGAAGAAATTGGAGAGATGGCACGATCGGAAAAAAACAATGGGCAGCGGATTTTGAGTAGGACCTTTACCATTTGATCACTCTTCAAACTAAATAGTAAGACAAGTCAGACAAAAAATTATTAAAATCAAAAAAAAATATGAAACTCAAAATCTCAAAAAAATTATGTTAAGTGTAAAAAGTCTGAAACAAAGCATCAAACATCAGTCTTGTATATCAAACACGTGGGGCCCCCTATCATAGAGCAAATGCAGTGATTGGCGTAACGCTCATGTAAGGTTTTGCCTACTTTAGTTTAATGTTAATATTTGTAGGTTTCCCTTCATCGTCTATGATATGCGTGTTTGTCTTACAATAAAACTTGTCTTACTTAAACATTTTTGTTGTTTGTTTTTTACTCAAGCTCATTAGCAATTTATGCATAACTTTTGGACCCTAGATATACTCAACACCTTTTTGGCATAACCATTTCTCACAAGACAAAGTAAAAAAATCGTCACATACATGCATGCAAATGAAATCTTTCTTATTGGTCTTTCACTCGATCTCGATTATGCCGTCATCATGTTATCTACACATTGCCATCATAACATTTTCATCTATGCTCACCCAACATCCTTCCGTTGTACATTGCAATTATCACAGGCTTCAAAATGAGAATTTTTATAATAATTTTGATTGTTGGGGGAGCTTTTTCTTGCTCTCATTTAAAAACATGCACTAACTGCATTAAAGAAAAATGTCAGTTTGCTATTACTAACACCGGTGGCACTCTTTGTTCAACTAGAATTAGCATTAAAAACCATCCCAATATAATAACGGTAGCGAAAGTATTTAGGCACTGTAGTCTCACATCCAATCAGGTAAATTGCATTGTCAATTAAAAAAGTGAATTATAATGCATAATATTTTATTTTATTTTTAAAGCTACTACAGTCACACAAAGCACAACAACAGTTCCTTTTCTTCCATCAAAATCATCTACCGTTACCACTGCACCTACTCGTGTCTACTCAGTTGATACAAAATTATCAGGTACTGTCGTTGATGACGCAACAAGTATGGATATACCTACATCATCAACAACAGCATTATCTTTCTCTGAGAAAATTGTTACCGGCACACCTACATACATCGTAGATGAATCACCAACTGAAGCAACAAGTGGCATCATCACCACCACCGATTCCTACATTATAGATGAATCACCAACAGAATCAAGTAACATCATCACCACTACGCATTCCAATCCAACCGAAATTGAGTCGTCATCATTAAAAACACCTGACCGTCAGACTCAAAAGCCTGTAACCGTTAGATCAACAGACCTCATATACATAGGAGTGTATCAGAGTGTGAAAGAGACAGTTGAAATATTTTCATTGGTTACCAATAAAACCACATGCAATAACATGGTAAGTTTTACAAACAAACATGCGTAAAATATTTTTTCTTCAAAATAATGCCAAATAATATATTATTTTCAGGTAACAGAGCACAGGTACATGAGAGTTCTCTGCACGTTAAACTCTTTCAAGTCATGGTACTCCAAGCACATGCCTATTCTGGAGCTGAGTTATGTACATCTTAATCCTGCCGAATATTTTCCTAGTGAATGCAAGATTTTGCACAAACTGAAAAAATGTGAGTATCCTCCACACCATCATCACATCGACCGTTCAATTCAACAGACACAACCAAAGTACAAACTTTTTATGACCATCTCAACTCACCGGAATTGCACACTGGTAAGTTTAGAAATCCTATCTTTCATATATAGCCATCTAAAAGTCTGGTGTGAAAAGCGTGTAAAAAATCGTGATGCGTGTAAAAAAAGGTGATGTACATAAGATGATATAATACAACCGGAAAAAATCTCTCTATTGCAGGTACATGAAAACCCAAAAGAGATGATTGCAAGACTCCTGTGCAGGACGGAGAATATTGGTTCACGTGTTGACTGGAATTTATACAACCTGAATAATGTCGGATATTTCCTCCTAAACCCTGCGAAATACTTTAAGGATACATGTGCTTCGCTGTTTTATCGCCGCAAGCATTGCAATGTATAGTTGCATAAATAACAAAAGAAAACATTTTCCATTATCCTTTTTTTGTTAAAAATTAAAAGCAGATTATCACTATTTTTACAGTAGGTTACTATGTATAAACACACCATATAAATACTATAATACTCATATTCAATACATTATGTTGAAAACAATTTTACAAATACTATATAAATACATACTACAAAATGAAATCATCTTTACAAGCTATCATGAATGAAAATCCATCATTTTTAGTTGTATTTAAAATACATTACATACCTTTGGGCCCCGCCCACTTTTTTTATCATCAATTTTATGCTATATAATGCATTTAAATTACAAAAAACCGTCATCCCCCGTAACCCGCTAACTCATCTCTTATTACATATTACTATTGATAAGTCATTAGTTTCTTAATGAGATAAGTTGACATTGAAAAAACTTTAATATGAATGCTTTCTATTATTCGTGGGTTCCAAAATTGTCCCATGAATTTATTACTTCCTTCAGTCTACATTTTTTTACCACAAAAAAATTCACACTGAAAAATTCGAAACTATTTGTATGTCTAAATATTTTTGTATGATGTATTATTGGTGAATGTTTTATCTGATCGAAAAATTATCAAAATGACAAAAATTTATATTTTATTCATTATATAAATAGTTCAGCATTTGTGGTACAGGATATGAAACATATTTATCAGAAAAGACCATCAAAATAAAAACTGAAAGTAAAATTGAAACCATTATTCAAAATACTAATGCAGGGCAAACTTTGATTCGGGCTTGTAATTATTTAAAGCTTTTAATAAGTTAAATTTTTGTTAATTGAATCAATCACATACACATAGTTAATGTTAGAGAAAATGTATGCACCTTATTGATTCAGTTACAATTCTTCGGAAAATATAAAAACGTTAAGCTTGGACACATGTGTATTTATGGCATTCTTCTTTCACAATCATTTAATAACTTCATATTATTTCATTCTCGCACTCAGAAACAAGTGTTAAAATTATCCTGTCAGTTAATGGTGCATTATCATTTATTTGTTCATATTTATTACTAATTAATAAAATAAATACGTAATGTTTCTGCGGAGGTCATAAAGCTAGAATGGAGGTGGTGGTGGTGCTGAAAAATGTTTATTGTTTGGCTATAGGTGGCTCCATATCCATCCATCCAACCAAATCTAGCCATATTTTTATTAATTGTTTTTGGTTAACCGTTCACGAATCTGGAAAACCATTTCATTTGCAAAATCACAACATAATGGCGGAACAGTCCAACCGAGTAGAGGCAAAAGGTGACAGTGTCAATTAAGCTTTTCCCCCTGCTTTAACAAAACATTCAAATTTAAAAAAATAGTGAATAAAAATATATGATTTTATTATTATGCATATAAACAATTTCCGGACTCAGAAGTTCAACGCAAGTTGAGGTCAAGTTCCTAATGAATATGATGGAACAGTGAAATGCAGTGTCTTAACATGACGCATCAGACAGCATGCTAAATAGCAGCTATCCCTTTCTCGATATTAGCAAAAACCGCAGCTCCTGAAAACTGGAACACGCGCAACCTTAGCAGTTCCATCAAAAATAAGGACAAAACCAATTCGTTGAGTACCAAGTTTTTTCAGAAATTTATAGGCACAGAATACATTATTCATTTTTGTCGAACTTCTTTGTGCAGTGAAAACATAACGATAAAATCTATTATTGTTCGTGGAAAGTTATACGCAATATTCAGATTTTTATTGCGATATCATAAACCTTATACGAAGTTTTGGATCATGTCAAGCACTCATTATTGTCAATATCTGGAATTTCCGAGTTCAGGTTTAGTGAACGTTGTCAACCTCCACATTATGAATATTATGAAATATTCTTTGCTCGATAGGTAAAATTTGACAAGAACCTTTTAGCTACATCTCGTTTTCTTTGCGTTGCACTCGCTTGTAAGAAAAACTAGTACCTGAGTTTAATTACTCCCTGCATATATTTAACCTCCTTCATATCATCGTCAGCACATTATACCAATACGCTTTTTATGTTATGAATACAGTCACAATTTATACTGATTTTTAGCTTCATTCCAGGAGATCTGACTTAACAATCAGTTTTTTTCTACAGCTGAGCCAACGTCCAGTCTAGCCATGCCTATTAGTATTTTCGGAAAAGTCTTTCTTACAAATTGTTTGCCCTTTTACATGTATGAATAGCAAACACAATATGTCGTTATTGTGTTCTTTTCTCAGAACACTCAGCTCACCAACATTTAATTTTTTGCTGGGAATATAAAAGCCTCGAGTACAAATGCCCAACCACAGTTTACATTTGTTAATTTTATAAATTCAAGTTAATATGGACGCAATCAATTGAACATATTTTTCAAAGTTACACTGTATAATTTTACTGGTAACAAGATGATTCTCCGCTGAGATGATGTGGGTAAAGCCAACAGAATCATAGAACAAAATTACAAAGACACAATTTTATAAGTTTGTGGAAGATTTTAAGATTCCCGCGTCAATTGTGAAAAGGATAAATTTTTGCTAAAACTGCCTGAATTAGAAATTAAAGAAAATCCATTGAACAATTGGGTATGCTTGAAAGCTTGAACTTCGGATGAATTTTTGAAGTAATAAAATGCTATTTGAAAAATATATTGGCAGAAATAAATTGAAAAATAAATACGAATGCAAATGCCGATCAAGCTACATGGACATATAACTTCATTTTTACTATTAAAACTAAAAAATTCCA
>JAQFXM010003878.1:0-18727 GCA_034693345.1 Entomobrya multifasciata
TTCCATAAGTCACGTAGTCCCCCGAGAAGAAGATTCTCTAGAAGCTTCGATAGCGTCCTTTTGAGGAATGTGGCATTCTTACTATAAAGCAAGCTAGCAACTTATACTCTTCGCCCACTTCTGTCTTGTCAGCTACGAGAGACGTAGCAATTTTGATACTTGTAAGAGACCTGAATCTTTTACTAAAAATACTAATTAATTAATCTAAATTACCTATCTGATTAAGAAAAATAAGCTAACCCTTTTCAGATACAAAACAATTAACTGTAATATAAATAAAGTTGACCGTGTTCATTTTAATACATCAAAACTAAACCTAAACTGATTTTACCTGTTTATTCCTTTGACACAACAAAGTCGCATTCTTGCTAACCGTAACATCTACCATAAATATTTTACAAAAGTTTATTCTATCATATCACTCCACCCGCAACACATCATTATGTATGGTAATGTGAAGAATGAAAAAAGCTGAATTTGCTCTGTGCTTATGCTGAAACCTTTGTACTACTTCCATACTAATACTTTTCTCGTATCATTTAAACATTTTCACTCTCCAGGGTTTTATCTATCGCAATGTTAAATCAAATAATACCAAATTAAATCGTCAGATTCACAAGTCACAAGCGTAACTCATAATAACTCACAACAATAAATCTAATTAATGTAGTGTAGAGAAACATGCTTGGGTTTTTCATTATAAACTTATTGCAT
Organism: Entomobrya multifasciata; assembly: GCA_034693345.1. Taxonomy (NCBI): domain Eukaryota; kingdom Metazoa; phylum Arthropoda; class Collembola; order Entomobryomorpha; family Entomobryidae; genus Entomobrya; species Entomobrya multifasciata. The sequence continues at coordinate 715 of JAQFXM010003878.1, forward strand.
ATAAATGAGTGAATATTCAAATGGGAGGAGGTGAAGGTCAGGAAAGTTCAATACTGCTAGTGTCACTACAAGACCTACGAAGAGATTTCATTTGAAAAAACCAGATAAGTATGTCACTTGCATACACAGTACATACTTATGAATTATTATGGCATGGTGAAAGCATTATTCTTATTATGTAGTTTCAGACTATTATCTTTTCTTTTATAAGGCAATACGTCGTTTAATTTTTATATGCGTGTTATATGAATTCGCAAGTACGAAGATGTTAGGTGATTTTCTTAATAGGTTTATGCATAAAAAACAAACATAGATACACAGTGCATCAAATTAACTTGATTCTGGCTACTACGACAGAAATATCTAGCAAGCAATAACTTTCACCAATGTCACTCCCAAGAGAATTAATTTTTAGCAAACTTCAAATTTGAAGAATTAAATTTGTTTTACTAGTCTTGTCACTGCACGAGACAAGGGGGACATGTCACAAAACACTGTCACAAGATCGTAAGGCTAAGGTGCAAAAATAAACTTTGTACTACTTTGTTCTGGTTTCGATTCTTTAACTTGCTCATTCGTTTTATTAAAAAGGGCGAATGAATTATTCTTTTAAAAGAAAAGCCAGACTAAAAGGCACCAAAAAAGATGGTTCATTCCATTCAGCATAACTTGTCCGCATACAAGGTTTACTTTACAAAAAAAGTATACATATATGTATGATAGAAAACTTTACTTTCATTTTTGTTATCCAGATAAGCGGAGTAGTAGTGACATAAAAGGGAAGTAGCAGATAACCAAGTTTTCTCCCAATAATATGAAAAAAGGGGATGCGATGCGGTAAATGAAAGATGTGAAAGCAGTGTTTTCAATGCTAGGCTACATCCAGAGCAACGATGAACGAATAGGATCTCACAAGACCAGAGAATTGGCCCACTTCTCTCAATTTCCCCATTCACATATTCACCATTCAACTATTCAACATGAGTGCTGACGCTGACAGATCGTATTTTCGGTACTTTTTTGATAGACTTCTCCACACACACACACCAAACTATGTAGGAATTAGGGTGACGTGCTGGGTAAAAGGGGCAAGCTGTGTAGTTAGTATAGCAAACGTAAAAAGCCAAAGTTATTGTTCCCAATAGTCAAAAGAAATCAGTGAATGTCGTAGTGATACTATGGCTTGGTTTAGTAGTACGCTGTTTTGCTCAATGCCGCTTTGTACACTGAATTGCATTTCAAGACTCTTTTTCCTTTTCTTGTGTCACTGTGGAACATGTTGACAAGAATCGAAGGGAAGGAGAGATGAGAAAGAACGTGTCATGGTCAATTGAAGAAGGAGACTTTGAAAACGACCTTTTCAGCTATACTAGAAGTGTCGTTGACTGAATATATGATATTTTTTCTAAAGGTTTGCCAAAATACTAGGTATCGTTTCAGCATTGCCTATTGGCTTCTTTGCACACAAGGTATCTCACTTCAATTCAATTTTTAACTTTGAGAGTTAAGTTGTTTTGACATTTTAGACCATTCACATTCTAGTGAAAAGTTTCGGATATAAAATTAACCAAATGTGCAATAAGGCGATGGGGGTCAAAGTTGTCACAGGGGAGAAATTAGCTAAGTGCAAATCGATACAGTTCAAGGAAAGGATCTGATTTTGTTGAAAGGTCATTGTTTAAAAATAGCTTCACTGCGAAGTTTGAGTCGAGGGATTGGGCTATAGTCTGCGAATACTTTGTTTTCTAACAAAGCTAGCTTTCAAAGTAATAATAGGAATTTCTACCCTCCCACAACTCCCACATATTCTTCATTATCATTTGACTGTATGCATAAATATTTAATCAGGTTTTTTTTCATTTTTTAATCAGTTTAATGAAGTACCTACTAAACACTTTAAAGAATATAGATTTTACATTGGAGCTTTGCTGAAGATACTTTTTTCAACCTGTTTCCTATTATTTTGCTTTGTGTATTTCTATTTTCATCCCAATCAAAGAAGTAAAATGGAAAAGTGCCTATGTATAGAAAAATCAAAGGTCAAAAAACAAACATATGAAGGGACTACAATTTTTGCTTGTTTTGAAAATGTTCATGTGTTCATATAAAGTTGGAATCATGAATCATCAAACGTATTATGAAATGAAAGAAACTTTCTGTTTATGACATCAGTAGTGTTTAGATAACGCATCTCAGAAAAGATGAAAGATGTTTTTGATTTACAATTTTGGTATTATCCAACAAGTTTTTATACATATCAACTGACACCAAAACTAGAATTTTGCTCAACAGGGAAAACCGTTCTATAGAATGCAAATTATCTTGTCTCAGTATTCGTTTCATCATTTATGTGTTAATTATAACTTATAATTTATAAAGCAAGCAAATATGGTTCAATACATAATACAGCCCCTTTAAACTATCTATGTTTATTAAATCGAATTATGTATACATAGTCCCTTATAAAGGATACATGTACATTTGTTCAATTAGAAGCACGATACAGCTTCTTCATAATAGGTACGTCTATGTCCTTTAAAAAGTGAAAGTATAATACGGAGAAAGTGTAACTCTAAAGCTTCGTGATTTTGGTATACCTAATAATAAAGCTAAAAGCTGTTTGGCTAGGAATAAAAACCTGGAACAAATCTGGAGACCCGAGAAACGGCTTTTCTACATCTCCATTTCTTGAGTAATTCTAGAAAATACCTTATCCGCAACGTCCATTGTTGCAAGCCTTCAAAGAATATTTATAATAGAGTCTCGTTTGGGTCAACCAAATAACGGTGCTTCTCCATTTAGTAGTTGTATGCGTCGGCAAGTCTATTATTGTGAATTTTATTTCAAAGCAGCTTAGAAAGCTTAGAAAAAGGCGGTTTATGTTTTCCACGTATGCGGTTCAGTTACAAATGTATTCGTTACAAAATCGTAAAGATTTGGGTGAAATGGTTTTTTCTTTAAAATGTGTAAAGAGGAGAAAGTCGAAAGCACCATTTTTATTCACTGATAAAATCAGTCACTTGATGTATTTTTCTGCCTCTTTTATTTAGTGAGCCTTTTCTTCCGGATTTAAAAACACAGTAGACTGGATTCATTTATTACTCTCTTTCTCTCTCTTTGACTGTATCTTACCAAAAAACCGTGTACATAAAAGATCATGGAAATTTTTTGGACTAAATATTATGCATCTTTTTGCGGTAGAATGTTAGTAAAAATAGTAGTGGTGTTTGTACAAACGTCTTTGCCCTTTTTACTTTCTTCCTTTTCTTCATGACTTGTGTACTACAATATTGGCCACTTACACTATTCATTCGATGAGCACACAATTTACATGCATTGGAGCCTCCACTCTGTTTTTCAAGATGTCATTTGTAGCAGAACATGAAGAAGAAAAGGGTTTATTTTCCTATATATTCTTCAAAACGTTATCCATCGTACAAACAAATGTCCTGAAACGTTAGCCTTTTAGCAGTATTCTTCTTTTTTTCTACCAAAAATATATATCCAAAAGTCGCCAGAAACGACTTGAAAGAAAACTTGCGTAATATATAGTTTATTCATTCATTTCAAACAACTGTCTCCTTAAAACTATTCATGTAGTATTCCTTCAGTCACTTTTTCTTATCGTGTACAATTTCGTGTTTTTACAAAATAGCACTGTTTATTCTTTTGCGGTATCTGTAGTTGTAAGCAGGTCGTCGACAAAAAACAATGTAACATTATGCAAGGTCTCTTGGGATTCACTGTTTTTTTGTAGAAAAGAAAAAACATTGCTGTTGTGTTATTTCGTTTGCAATTTTTTTTACCAGAATGCATTTTCCATTTTGGTTATGGTATGTAATAGTAGTTTTGAGTACTGAATTCATTCTCGTTTCACTACAGTTTCGTCTACCCACTTGAGTATCTACTTTGTCTGGATGGGCGCTCTCAAGTACTTAATGTACGGAAGACTGGGAAGACAATAAAATAATAGGCCCTGTAACACAGTATACTTTAATGTACCTGCAACTGAAATTTTAAGTTAATTCTACAGTCACTGACTTTTTGAATACAGCAACTGGTCATTACAAGATTCCACAGAATTACAGGAATTTGTATAATAATGCAACTAGGTTAAACCCATAATGAATATAAACGTGCAACAATAATGTTCATATATGCAAATCCAACCGGAGTGGACAAGGGCTTCGGTTATGAATTTTCAACATAACTGGTACGCAGTGGAATTTTAGTTCTTTCTCTTTTTATCCACATTTTACATTCAGCTTGGAGATCATCCTAGTGGTGGTGATGATATTCTCCAGTCATTTGTATTAACATAACCAAGGTACATGTTATAAACTTGACTATTTTACAGCATGAATCATGTTTACAAATTATGCACATGAAATACAGTGGGATTTCTTTAGCATCTTTTTTATTTTTCCTTTCGTGAGAAAGTGAAAGCAATTGCGGGGTGGTCAAAAGTGTGGGTCTACTACAGCTGCATTTTGGTTGAACTTTTCTCTCAATCACGAACAGAGCGAAGTTAGCTGTCGGATGTTAATAGATCAAGCTTGTGTGGTAATTGTTGAACTGTGGACACGAAAAGGGGCACAAAAATAGAGCACATACATATTATTAAACAATCACTTTAATATACTAGAAAAAAAGTATTGTGTGGTCTTTTCTCTTTTGTGGGAAAAATGCCGACAAGAAGTAATTCTGTGTGAGAGGTTTTTTTAGTAAGTATAGTATACTTTTTGTATCAGTGCACTGTGTGCAAAAGGCTGTGGATGTGGCCACAGTACAAGAACGATAAAAAATGGAGGCTTAGCGGATGATAGCTTTGCGTGCTTACTCTAAACATCATGCCCATTCATCTTTCCTTTTTTCTCTTGAACTTTTGGTAGGTTTATTTCTTTACGGTAAGTGCACTGCTGTATTAGTATCACGATTTAGAACAAGTAGCAAACAACATTTATTCTTATTACAAAGCTTGAAGCTCGTTGCTGTATTTCTTTTTGCTGTCTTCCTTAAAAGACAAACGCTGGTCGTAAAATTTAGAGTGATGAAAAGTTTGTCTTTATACAAAAAATACATATAAATTTTTGGAGCAAAAAAGGATTATAATGTGTTATTCATTTATTTTATACAATTTGTGGATAATGAAATAAATTACGGATACTTACTGACAGTAAGACGAAAAAATGTGCAACCTGCAGATGCCCTGATAAGGGTTTTGCAAGCAATTGGTGGTGGATGGTCAGAAGATCCTTAGCTTTATAAATGACTTTTTCCTTTCTAATGACAGTTATTGTAAAAATTTACTTTCGTATTAGGCTATTTTCTATACACCATGAACAGTATATTTAAGAGTTACATTAAATTGAATTCAATACAACATAACAAAACACAAGATGCTTAAGTGAAAGTAGCTGTAAATATTAGTGTAAAGAAATGCATTACATTGTTAATCGTAATCAATCAGTATTTCATGTAATCGATAAATTGATGATACCACAAGTACATCTCAAAAAAGCGTTTACAAATATCTTCAAATTGTACGAATTGAAAAAAATATTGATGCCTCTTTTCTCTTTGTATTCCTTGTCAAGTTCCATACAAGCATGCTTTCACAATATATGTGCGTAAAATCGCAGTCATACAAAAATGAAGTTTAATCTTCTTTCTATCACAGACAAAACATCTAAGCACATTCATTCTTGTTTCATCGTAAAACTTGAGACTAGCTCCCTTATATCTAAGTATTTCATTAAACATACTACCACACTATATGTACTACGTAGTGGGCTACAACTTACTACCATCCATTCAATTGCCACTACTAATTGCTCTCCTCCTCCTTATACTTTATAAACCTTCTTTCCAGCCCTCAAATTGCCATTTGTATTATGTACATAAGTTTCAATGAAGACGAAATACATGATATACATAGGTGATATAGTCGTTTTATTTTTTAGGTGTAAAGCTCTTTTAACTTAGCATGTTACATAAAATTCATTCAAAACTAGACATATAGCACACATCGAGGTGTAATCCTGATGACGGATTTTACACGTTGGGGTTTCAACCTTTTCTCACCAGGATGTAAATAAAAGAAAAATTGGAGTTTTAGTTGAAAGTGAGTGAATGAAAGAATTAAAATACCATACTCAGCCTACTCGAAGAGCATTTCTACGAGAGTTTGAGTCGAGTGAAGTGAGTACTCTGAGAGAGATCTCCATTTTGTAATTCACTCTTCTGTTATATATTCCACAACGGGCAGTGAATGCATGCGATGCGATGAATTTCATCTAATTATAACGTTCAGGGTCCGTAGTATAATTTATTGTAGTTTCACTCTCACCTCAACACCACCAGCGACACATCTTGAAGTAAAATGCATTAAACTATATTTATAACATTATAAGTATCTATTTTAGACAAATGTGTACTTGAAGATATTTATGTTCATATACACTTGGTTTTTTGTTTTCGTAATAGTTTGCTGTGCTCGTGCTGGCAAGGGCTGTGCTGTAGTGATCGACCACATGCGTGAACCTTCATTATAGTACTTTTACTTTTATTTATAACTTTTTTATTGTTGTGGTTGGCTTGTGGCTCCATTCGCTCCAAGTCTGAATAACTGTCAAGATGTAAAATGTGCTGCTTGCCTGTCTGCCAGCTAGTCAAGGAAAGAGGGAAACTCACTCTCTTTCGTAGCTACTTTGGTTTGTCGAATGTAAATCAAGACAAAATTGACATCATCATTGTTCTGAAAACACATCCTCAGCTCTAGTTTCATAAGCAAAATATTTTAGCCACGTTATCATCTGCTCAACTTATGCCTTTCCTCGTATTTTAGGTAATAATGATAGCAATTTGGAAATTTAGCTACATTATGTTCCAGAGAAGTAACACTATTACCTATTTAGTGAAAGTACCTATTAGTCTCTGTGAAAAGTGAAAACTGCAATATCCAAATGTGCATAGGTATGTTATGTAGGTATCTACTCAAATATGTAGTGCAGTAGAGCAAAGAACACATCAGCACCTATAGCTTTCCCCTTCCGCTAGATTTTCATGTGATAAATCGTTTTTGCCGTTGAGACGTCAACCATGAACTCTTGACACATTTAGATCTCCCATTTGTATGTATGTTTCTAAACGAAATAAAAAAATTTAAGTCGAACTTTTCTATTACTTCCTTATTAAATATAAATACTTATATATGTATAGTTGGATAAATTCAATCTTATATATTTTATGATATGATTGCTTGAAACACTTAAAATAATGTACACATATGTATAATAAGCTTGAAAGTCGGATGTAAAGTGGTTGGTGACTACTAGCTCAATGATGCATGAAGATTAAATTGGAAACTGAATAGAAAATGGGTAAAAGGGTTAAAATCAATGACGGAACTTATTGGATATTACTATAATGCATAATTTGGTGGCTTTAAGGTGTTTGTGCGGTGTAGTCTCTCCGATAACAACCACCACCACCACGCCATACCAAAACGAACCAACATCAACTATTTCTGTTCTGTGGGTGATGCATTGTGTCTGGTCTGGGTATTAAACTTGGAAATGCTAGGATTCCAAGAGTTTATGGATATCTTGGGTGTGAGTGTGGCAGTACTTTCATGAAAATGATTACTCCACCAAACGGTTTTCAATTACAATTCTCTCAAGGGTTATGTGATATGTATGTATGTATGCATCCACGCCGCATTCCCTTATAGATTCACTTTCACTTGAGAAGTAAAAAGTTGTAACAACCTCAAAAGGAACTCACTGTTTCTCATCAAACTTTACTTTTATGGTTAGATACTTCTTTCCACAAAATATCTCACCAGAGATGATGCTACTTATCTGAATGGTTGATCAGATGTGTGCACACATCCGTCTGTACATAACAATATATCATATCACTACATCTACTTTGGCATGAGAAATTTCTATTCAAACCCTCATTGGCATTTATTGCTGCAAGTTATACATATGCAGAGATATTGATATTTTCTGCTAGAATTGTCTATCATTATAAAATGATGCTGATGTAGCTATTGTGTTGCTCTTTTTATTTCCTGTGTTTCTTGTAAGGTTGTACATGAAGTAAGATGAAGATTGCATAAGTTGACAGGATATAAAGGAAAATGTAGTGTACTTTCTAACAAGACAACTTATTATGTACTTGTCTCATTTTAGAGATAAAAGAGCCACATCCTTATTTTCCTATTTCCCTTTCTGCTAGCTTGTTTCCGCACATAATATCCTTTTGTTTCTGTGTGACGCTAGGAGCTTCGTTCCGTGTCCTCTTATTGTCAGTTTGTGATCATGATCCCCTTTGAAATTGCTAGGAAATAGCATTCATAGACTAAATGGAACCTAGTATAGGGGCACGGGCACACAAAAAAAAACTTTCAAAATGATGGACTATTCATTCACCAAAACAAGAAATAATGGCTGATAGTGTGAAAGTACCTTTCCTCCGCCTTCTCCCTCTCTGACATGAAAGTACCCGTGCTGTGTGCTTGTACATGCTATGGGTTAAGAACTTTTTACCCAAACTCAAGTGGCATTTTCATTTTTGTAGCGTTCTTAGTAACACCATTGTCTTTTCCGTTACTTTCACATGGTTTTCCTGGGATGAATGAGACAATAGAGTTTTAGGTCGACTTGTGCCTCTGGCAGGATTTCAAATGGTGTTTGTGAAGCGATTCCTCACGAAAAATAGACAATTTAATATAATGCTGCCTCATCATTTATTCGTAGCTTCTATTCACATGAGACAAGGCTGTATAATGAAGGTGTATGTAGAATAGCACTGCATGGAATTTTTGAGCTGGTTTTTATATTTTTCCCTCCATATTAACCAGTAAATTTTGGGTGAAGAATTTAATGCGCTCGTATTTTTTAGAGTGGACAAAGAAAACACTTACCATGCAATTGTCATTGTGAAATACGCGGTGTACTTTCGCTTTGTAAAGTTTACAGGACCAAATATTCTGTCAAGCATTAATGAATTTCAATGATACCTAAAGCCCTTTATAAAAACCGTATCTTTTATATAAGTACAATGTATACAGCATGCAATTAAAAGAGAGTATAATGCCAGTGTAAGCTTTTTTTGTAATATTGAGCACTCTTCGTCGTACACAATCAAACGAGGTCGTGATAAAACCAAAAATTCCTTTCACAGTTCCACATTCACTGGAATCGTCATTTATATCAACTATCCATAGTGGACTTTTTGTTTCTCACACGTCATGTCACCTCATCCTTCAAATTTGTCATGACCAGCTCTTTTTTTCTAGTTCAGTCGGAGCTGACTGCAAACTACTGGATTAATTCACATCACGGTTCACTTTTATAATGGAATATGAAATTTGAAATATTAATACATTTGTGGTGAAAACTAACCGTAATTGTTTCAGCTTGTGCAATTTTATTTTTAATGACATGATACGATTCATGGTTATTCCGGATTTAATCAATCATACAATATACGGTCAAGTTAATTTATCATTTACGACGGATGAACGATATATGAATTAAATGTAAACATGTCTGACATGAGGCTAATCACTGTATTGTTTGAGAGGATCTTGTGCAAATAATAGTATACCTCTTGGAATGAAGCAATTAAAATTAACCAACGGTAGCAATTCTCTTTACTTTTGAACCCAAATCACCCTATTGAATTAATGGGCACAACTATATTCAGGATTACAAACAAACAATTTTGAGTCATGTTGTCATTCTTCATGCATGCTGCTGTAATTCTCTGCATAAATGTTTGTTTGCCTCTCGAGTTCCACATTCATGAGCACCCAGGCTTCAATTTCTGAGTTCTGAAAAAAAAACATTCTTTAAATTCTCAACTTTTCCCATTCCAGATATCCTGCTATGTTATCACAGTACAAAAATTCTGCAGATATATGTTCTCAATTACTCTATTTAACACTTCAGCAGTTCAAAAAGGTTCAGATTCTGACGTACGGAAGATCCTTAAAAATAATAGAATAGCAATACCTAAAAGACAATGAAATATATACTATTTTGTTAAAAATAGTAACTATTTCACTTTGTGTATTCAAGGACTATGCCATAATATCTTCGTTTGTTGAAGACTCGAAAACTGTGTAATAGACAATTGCATGTCATTTATAAAGTTTAGCCAGATTCTAGATGGCAGTTCAAAATTTAAATGGCTGTCGTTTTGAGAACAATGATAATAGACGTGTCAAGAATGTCGAACTTCGGTCGTTCAATTTAAGAATGCTTTTTTAATCAATACAACGTAGAATGGGCTATATGGAGCAATAAAACATTGTTTTGGCAAAAGGAAAGGTTAAATCGCGTACGCATGCTTTACATAGATATACTTCATTCGTGAAAATATTTTAAGAATCGCCTTTTACTTATTCTGCAATAGCATATGAATGACATCATGGTAGTGTTTACTTCACACTAGCGAAAGCTATTATACTAAATGGGATGCGTGTATGCAAAAAGACGCGACAGCACGAAATACAATTTCGAACGACTAAGTCAGATTTATGAATCAAATAATTTTTAGGATACAATGCAATACGGATTCTTAGGAGAAGGGCATAGCAATTCCAAACCCAGCCAGAAGTTCTCTGCTCCTCCTTTTATTGTTTTTATGTGCAAGTATAGTTATTCGTATAACTTATACAAGTGTGAGTAACTTGAGAGAATAAAGTAAAATGCGAGAAGGATGATGATAGCCTAAATCAAGTACAAAAGAGAATTTTTAGAATTTTTCTCTTTTTCTTGTTTCCTTATAGCACAGTTCCAGCATTAAACTACATTGTCCATTCCATAACATAAAATGTACAATAGAATGTAGTTGTTTGCACTCAAGCTTTTAAAAAATTGCTATTTATTGAAGTTTTTGTAAATATACTTAGTTTTTATTACTTGTTTTAACTCATAGAAAAGTATAAATACAAAATAAACAACAAAAACTAACAAGCTAAATATAAAGATAAATGTAAACAATATACAAAGATAAAATTTATACTTATTATATACATATATCTATATATTATGCAGCTTTTAATAAAAATATACCTTAAATCTTAATACTTTTTGTTCAGTGAAAGTTTGAGAACATAATTAAACTTTGAACAAATTATATTTTCATTAATGTATATTCCTTCCTTCTCGTTCAATACAGTTTATTATTTTTTATCTCAATATAATTCATGTTTATTTCAGCAGCAACGCATATTGTATTTATATTTATGAAAATGGGAATGCTGCTGCTCGGTTTGTTGGTGCTATTGGTGTACATTATTTTGCAGCCAACTTCTCCGAAAATGAATTATATTTGAAAACGGAATTTTTGAAAAAGTACATTATTTAATTAAGAGTATAACTGTAGGGAAACATAAGCTTAATCATGAAAGGTGTCCTTCCCACTTCATATTTGTAATTTGTGATATTGATAGAATAGAACATGTATAGCAATATATTTCAGTATTTTAAATGATGTATATAAAACAACTAATAAGCATGTCATCAGAACAGTCACTTGGTAGCTTTTTGATGCTAAAATAAAATTCTTTGTTGAAGATACATTCCAATCCCAAGTCAATCCAACAGCCCGAGCCCTAGGCAAAGTTCATGTTTAGTTTCCATACGAAATATGGATTATATTGTGTTGGCTGATGATTTATGGCATAACTAGAGATTTCGTGGGGATTAACATGAAAGACTATGAAGCAAAAGTCACTCTTCGAAACTCGTCTAACCACGGTGAAAATAATCCGTACACATGTTTTCTTCTTTGAATTTTGTGTAAGTATGTGACACTGAGAATTTCAGATATTACTATGATTTTATTGTTATTAATACTCCCGACAATAAATAAAATCATACATTAAACCTGTAGTAAAAAGTGTTAATTTGAAACTGATCAGTATTTGCTGTCGGAAGTGACATTCGAAGTGTCAAGATTAGATACGGACAAATATCAATTTCTAAAACCTCCACAAAGTCTTTTAATGTTACGTTTTGGGATCAAGAAGACTATGTCCCATTTTCTGAAATTATGTGTAAGTTTGTGCTAAAAGCGCTACAAGACAAACAGGCCGACTTTTTCCTAGTTGCACCTTGTAATTTTAGAAACTACCTTTCTGACAATGAACAAAAAACTATGTACGTGTAATTTAAGTAATGAGAGTAATGCTGTAGAAAATCCTTGTTGACCGACGGGCTATATTATCTGAGAACTTCTTAAGATTACATTCAGGCAGAAAATTAAATGAATTCTCAGCGCTCCATATGCCATTTCACCGCTTTCACCAGAGATTTGGCGGAACAATAACAGCCTTACATACTACTAAAAATGGTATATTATTCATGACCTGGAAATGCGTTGGCTCCTGAGCTATACAAATACATAATATACACACGCGTAATAAAAAATCTACTTTGCTTCAGCCTTGGATCCATAGCCATGTAAAAAGTACTTTAGTAAAATGTTTAATGTTTCATGCAATTTTATAGACCTAATTAAGGCTACGTTTATTCGCTTTCCTCTTGAATCGAAATTCGTAGCGTTCTGCTATGTTGTATGTTTTGCTTTATTTTACCACAGTACTAATGAGATCTTTGTGAAAATGCTTTACCATTCTTATACTTCTGGCCAATTTTCGCCAATTCTGTTGAAATTTTAGAACGGATAATCATATTCATAACATACAAACACTGTATTTGAGCTATGAAAGAATGATAAGATAATTTCTTTCGATTTTTTTCTGTTACGACTATTTTACTATTTTAGAATAACGGTTTTAGAACTTTTTTACTTAGAATAAATCGCATTCGGAGGAAAAATTAACCACATACTAAAATAATGATATTTCGTTAGCTAGTGATTCTTGTTCTCTTACCACTTTATTTTCAAAGTCTGTTTAGTTTAATTAAGTTTGCTACTTTTTTGGCCGTGTATTTCTGAAATGACTGATTGAATTTGTCCAAGTAATTCCTTGTAGTCCTTTTCCGTCAGGTAATTGGTTGAGAAACATTTGGTAAAAAAATAAAATTAAAATGTATATCAGAATTTTTTAAAAAAACTATTACATCTACTGCACAGTAACTTAACGCTACAATTTTATTAAATCTCTGGATACGTTCCAAAACACTTGTTGAGCCAAAGACGCGGTGAGGAACTCCGTGGCTGGAGAATCCGTTCCTATTCAGCAAAGCCAAAGAAGCAGCGAGGAACTCCGTGGCTGGAGAATCCGTTCCTATTCAGCAAAGCCAAAGAAGCAGCGAGGAACTCCGTGGCTGGAGTATCCGTTCCCATCCAGCAAAGCCAAAGACGCAGCGAGGAACTCCGTGGCTGGAGTATCCGTTCCCACCCAGCAAAGCCAAAGACGCAGCGGGAAACTCCGTGGCTGGAGTGTCCCTTCCCATCTGGCAAAGCCAAAGAAGCAGCGGGAAACTCCGTAGCTGGAGTATCCGTTCCCATCCAGCAAAGCCAAACAAGCCGCGAGGAACTCCGTGGCTGCAGTTTCCGTTCCCAAGCTCGAAAGGAATTGCGGTGAACTCCGTGGTTGGAGTGACAGTTATCCACTAGTGAACCCAAAGATGCAGCGTGGATTTCCGTGACTGGAGCTTACATTCCAACTAAATGAGGAGCCGGTTGGCAGTATTTTCAGTTCCTTCCGACCAAACAAGCGACCAGTTGTCTGCAGTGATTTCCAATATGCTAGAGGTTGGTTTGCTCGCCAGCATGGTAGGCCTCTGTAACTAAACAAAAATTAGTTTTAAACCAAACAAGCTTAAATATTAGTTAAAATATTTTTGCATTTGGATAACGACAAATAGTTTTTGGGTAGTTATCATTTCGACTTACGACTGTTTGCAAAATATCTCTAATGCATTAGTAATTTAGTAGAAAATGTGTGGCTGGAGTTTCCATTGCCTCTCGTTCAAATGGAGGCTGGGCTTCCTTCTCGTGATGTTAGGAGATGGTGTGGCTGGAGTATCTGTTGCCCAATTGGTAGTAGTATTCAAAACCAAAAACTTACCCATCGTGAATTCAAAAAATTGCATTTCGCGTAAAACTTCGAACCCCCAAACCTTAAGGCAATCCACAAATGTCGTGTAGATGTGGTACAAGTTATATAGCATGTATATCTATATATTTGCCAATTTGAATTAAATATACATATAAGCTGCAAGCTTTTTCCCATACTTTTTTTTTAAATCATGGAGTCAGGAACTTCTTGAGTAGGAAATCGGTGCGGAAGGAACGGTACGCATAACAGCGGCCTCATTACTTCTGTACACATCATGTTACGTTTTTATTCCTTTGTCGACCTAATAATGTATAAACGAGAAGGATGAGATGCCAATAGTATAATTTTGAAGTTTCTACCTTCATTCTGGTTTCTTACTCTTTTTTGGAGGACCCAAGTTATTCCCCTAGGGTATTTCAAGGGAAAAATGTGTTTGATAAGACTTACTTCAACGGTGGAAAGTATGTGTGGTTTTCTCATCTGTACTGAATGTCGCACAATATGTATATCAATCTTCTTTATTTTTGTATTACCATACATATACGTTTACATTTCATAATATTCTGCTGTTACTAGTAAACTTCACTAGTAATAATGATTACCTTTGTTCATGCGGCATCGTGTCATAGAAAATAGTAAATCATCATAATACGTAATTTCCGTTGTATTGCTTGATATTCGAAGATTCTTGCTAGAAAATGGTGACATGATGGAAGTAATACCATACTACATGCATATAGTACATGAAAGTAAAACATTATAATGATAATGATGGGTCACTGGGGAATTCCTAACTAAAGCAGGCTTTATTCAATTGAGAAAATTGAAGAGGTTGAAGGTGTTTTATTGAACATTGTACTTGTATGTACATGTTTAAAATATACAAATGAAAATGTTATGCACCAAAGCTATATCAGACATTTGCTACTTCTGTATAACACAAACTCAAGTCCCTATCTATACTGTCGTCCTCCGACCAAAATGTTCAAAGTTTTTTTCGCTTGTAGCTTGAAAATTACGGAGTACAAGATGCATATCCTCAATAAAAAGAAGGGAAATGAAACCACGACACAGATGAAAAAGCTTTTCTTACTGCAGCACTGAAACTATGATATAAACGACCTTTTCAATGTTAGCTCATCCATTTTCTAATGGCAGAGACGGCAATTTAAAAAGTGATTCTTAGACAAACTTTTTCTTTCTCCATAAAATAATGTTTTTATACATTATGTCTTATATATTTTTCTACACTACACTGGAAAGAAACGAGGGTTATAAGTTATAAGTTACAGACGAATGAATAGAAGCTGTACTATTTTTGTATTCTTCTGGTGAAAATATATTTAAAATAGGAAAGGCGTGTTTAAATCCAGATAAAGTTTTCTTGCAACTGGAAATATAGGTATTTTCTTCTAGCTCTTCTTGTTAATATTGTCATTACCATTCAATGGAATAGTTGTTCGTCTTTTTGACTGTTATACAGGGAAAACATACATAACTTTAGAAAATGCATGCGTATGATATGCATAAGGACTAATGTTACGGGTTTTTCTGTGACAAGAGAAAATAAAGAGAGAAAAGTAATAATACTATGTATGTTTCATGAACAAAGAATGAACCGACTATTTTTGAGATATTACTATTTTCCATCAAATATTCATGATAATATGAAAGGAAAACGGAAAGAAAAAATTGCTGAATAGTATGTGCCTTTTGGAGAAACTGTTGAAAATTTGTGCTGGCTGTGAAAGGATTTCCATTTCTGGTTGGAATATGTATGATACATTATGCGAATGTGTGATAGTGGTAATGATAAACTCCACTGCGCTTCAGTATCTGATAAAAGAAAGGTAGCGTGGAACAATTGTTCATTTTTTAAACTAACCATCAAATCTGCCACATGGCCTTTCTTTCGACTAACTTTGGGCCTTATCCAAATTACTACATGGGCTAATTCTATTTTTCTTGCTTATTCGGTCAAAGCTGTCTCAAAGGGAAAACAGTGAAAGTACTAAACTAGTAACTCAGCACACAAAGGGCTACCCCTTGGGGATACATCCTATGGGGTTGGGGTATTTGGTTGCAATATTTTCCTAACTGCGACATTTATCCGATGCTAAAACCAGATTTCGGAAGAATTTAAACATGTCTGAAAGAATTAATTCATGGCACAACAGTCGTTACAACGTTAGGAGGCTTTATTTGTATGTAAAATACAGAGATATTTTAGCTTGCCCACATCAAGCTTTTCGGTAAATCTTTTGTATATTGCGAGGTTTTACATAAATAGATTGCACTTTACGCTGTGATGTGCATAATATTATATTTACATTACGCACACAAAATCTCTAGGTATCCGGTAGACTATATATTTGGAATACAAATGATCTTCTTTGAGCTGAGATCTAGTGACTTACTGTGCTGAAATGTGTGAGTGAGTTAAGCTGGAACTGGCCATTTCAAAACAGCAACAAGGGACGTCCGGTAGAGATTCACATGTTATTCCTGTTCCAGTTGTAAACACGAGACCAATGCTTCTTTCTCGCTTGTGAGCTCAACTCAACCGAATGAACGCCACATAATATACTTTATCTTCTCACCATCGTCATGATGGCAATTGAAAAATGCTTTGGTGAAAATAGTCCGGCAAATAGTACATGGTACAGAGCATTTGTATATTTAGAGCAACATTACAGCAAGCTATGCAGTTGAAGTATTACACTTACACAAACTCAAACTGCTACACGACAAAAAGGCAGCACGTAAAAATAAAAATGTATCTTTATTGCTGCTCTAGTTTAAAATTTATCATCATCACAAAAGGGTTTTTATTGCTCATCCGCATTCACCTATATCCACTACATGTGTATACTAGTACTTTAGACTACTATACTGGTCTGGTCGATGATGGTAGTAATAATGCAACGTGACAATGACTTTAACTCGTCAGAACTCAGAACTATAAAAGTGAAAAGAGCGTTAATGGTACCGAGCGGATATGCAATGAATGTTGCACAAAACAAGGATTTAGTAATGTGCAGTATAAAAACTAGTTCTATAAAAATGACATTAGAATGAGCAATTATACACAATTTATGAAAATAAATATATATCAATTTGCCCCAGATTTTTTAATTTTCAAGATATTAAAACGTTGTACTTGCTATATACATACATTGTCGATATTCTTGTGTATACGCTACAAGCACGCAGAGTACTGCTAGAACAAAAAAAATGGGAGACAAAAGTGAAAGTGTCACGAATCTCTAAAATGTTGAAATATGTTTATTACGCCAAGTTAAAAGACCGGAGGGATGTGAAAAGTTTTCGCTTTTATTTTTTCTCTTTTATATTTCAACTCTTCCAACAACCTTGTAATATTTCCTCCAACAAATCCACATAATGACCGCGCATGAATGAAAAGTGTGCTGAACTATTCAACTAAATTGGTTTCATATTTGCTGAATTGTGCAACGCTTCTTCTGTTCTATTTTTCTTCTTTCCTAAATTGGGTACTTCTGGTTTGACTATTATTATAATATCTATACTTCGTGTATTTTCATGTACGTTTATAATGGCTATTATTTTTATTTTTCGGTTTTTCTAAAACACTAACTTTTATCTACATACTCATGATGTATGGAAACCCAAAAAAGGCACCATTGCTTCTGGTTGAAACCCTTTCTCTGTAAATATATAGTAGAAATAGAGATTTTGTAATTTTTCACAAGGATGTCAATATTTTCAAAATGATAATTCTTTACCAAATTCGTAATTTTACTGTAAGTTAACGTAAAACTAACCTCCAATATTATAGCTAACTAGCCCATTAAGTTTTTTCTATTTTTTTATATAAATGTTGGTTTCAGTTGTATTCTTGGGAATTCATTGTTTGAATATTGGTTCTGTCTTGAAAGAAAACGCTAACTTAAAAACATTTGTAACAAATTTACAATTGGAGAA
>JAQFXM010003879.1:0-18726 GCA_034693345.1 Entomobrya multifasciata
CATTATAGCTTTTAGCATTCTTCTGCTATACCATTGCACACACACTCGATATTCCAATCCAAGCCAATATCCGAACACACATACAAATAAGATCTACGTTCAAGTTGCCTTTCAATTAACCGTATTCAGCCGTTTTAGCCTGTTTCATTCAAATAAGCATTGCAAGTAAAGTTCAGCGATCCCAAGTCATAAAAAACATATTCCCTTCTGATTCAGGTGCTCTATCTAGAAACTACCTGACGAGAATTAGGATTTCTTTTTTTACTTTACATGCACTCAAACTGACTGATGCACTTTATCTTGCAGGAAAAAAGTCTATAGCCCAGAAATTTCCAACTTGAGTACATGAAGCCATTGAATTGACTTGATATGGACATTATTGCTGCTAGAATGTTATCATAACTTGTTTCCAGTTTACATGTCAATACTACATCTAGTTATGGTTTATTTGTGAAATGTTTTTTTTGGGAATTACGATGAGATTCTTAAAATTTAAAGCTGATAGAAAAATAGTACCAAAAAATATAAACTCATTTAACATGACCAAATTCTTTTCTTCTTGGGGCAATGTGATAACTCGTAAATTACCTGCATCACATTCCGGCAAACTATTTGTTTGAAAATTGTTTTATAAAATTCATTTATTCAGTATAATGAAAATTTTCTGGAGTATTTATTACGCTTTTAATTGATTGATATTTAACAAGTACGGACATTGGCATTTACGACAAGGTGGTACAATGACAAAGATGAGCTTATAATCATAAATCAGTGATCACAATTTATTATACTTTATTCCAACTCTCAATTATAAATCCGATCACAAATTACTCACCAGCAATTTTGTTTAATGCAAAAAAACTCTTCTAGACTCACTCCACGCGTCATGCAGTTTCTGCCAATTTCACTTTACACCTGCGCCTGTTCTGCATTCCACAGAGATAATTCAGCCATTTTTTCTACACTGTTGTCCGCAGGCTTTATTTGCTCACCATTTGTCGCGTAGCCGCAGCAAAACTCAGCTGTACATTTTAGATTCACTTTACACAAGACAGCAACAAAGTCGCATTTCCCCAAATGGTCCATTCAATTAGTTGTTTAAAATTTTAAGTAAAAATATAGGTATCATGCAGTTAGAACCAAAATGTCACAGAACTTCCTCAGTGAAATATGTCATGAAATAAAATAAAAGTTGAAATAATACCATTTTTGTATAAAGTATGGCATGACAAGACCCTTTTGCCAAATTTGCTGAAGTACAGCCAGCCGCAGCCCAGAGCCCAGCTTCAAGCTTGATGTAGTATGAAAGTTTGTACAAGAAAAAAATCAACTAAAAAACCGACTCATCTTTATCTGTTGTATAAAAAGAGTGGAATTTCCGTGGCCTTGGACCATATTGCCCCAGAGAAAGTGTACAAGGCTCTTGATTACTTTTCTTCACAAAATTGTTCAGGTTTTTACAGCAACTGACAAAATTAATCTATGGTAATGTTTTACAACAAAATACATTTCTTCCCACCTGGCAGAATTATTAAAAATAAAACGAAGACAGAACAATATGCCAAATTGAAACTTTTCAGGTTATTTTAAAGAGAAATCTAATATTGATTTGTTACAGAAATATGTAATTAGATTCTCTATCAAAATCCGCTCGATGGCGAAAGTGTAGAGCAACCACTTTAATAAGAACGGATACTGCTATTAATTACGTATATTAATGTTTAAATTATTATGCTATGATCAATTTTCCAAACCTTGCTCAATCATTGGGTTATAGAGAGCATGAACAAAACTGATTTTGCGTGATGATGACCCCATTATCTGTAGTCCCCCGCCCCCATCTATAAAAATCTTCAGTCCGCCATCCTGTTTTGTAGAGGTCAAGTTCTTTTCTAGAACACGTTGCTGACAAGGAACTCGTCACCACCGGTCTGTCCCTGTGGAACGAGAGAGTCAGCAAGTGCTTTCATGGAAGAGATGGATAAGTCAAATGTGGTCCTTTTCAATTTTATATGCTAATTTCAAGGTCTAACTATTTTTGGTGTTGTCTTTTTTTGGTTTCCTGTTTTTTGTAGTTTATTTGTACCCGTGATTCCAGCTATGTAGTCACCGCCCCCGTTAAGCCCCTTCCCCGCTGTTTTTGTCCCTGGAAGTACCCGCCTTTTTTCTTTTTTTTCATCATTTTTTCCTTTTTGGTTAAAAACCGGAGAAGTGTCGCGGAATTATACACATGTCTCCTTATCCCATTGCCCCTCACATTCTTTCACGAAAGTAACTGCTGCCTTCGATGACCATGCATCCTGCAACCAAGTTGGCCTGGCAGAGGTGCAGATCAGATCAACAAAACCAGCAGCAGTCAAGTGGATGCTCACTACTTCTTCTTCCCCGGACTTGGCGAGTGGACCAGCTCGGCCAAGTCCTCCAGTCTTTCAATTATCTCTTTCCCAATTTCTGTTCAAGTTAGGTACAAGCTGTACATTATCTTTTCCCCATTCAAGTTTAATTGGAGGTTTAAATAAAAGCAAAGCGAGTGCAAATATTAATCTACCACTGAGTTACATCTACCCATTCTTTACCCCATCGGCATTCCCCCTTCACTCTTCATCCCCAGCAGATAGGTGCATAAGGTCAAGTAGAGAAGACCACGATAAGGCACATATCCACCCAACTATAAATCATTTCCACCTTCCCATTTTCCAGCCGATAATATATTAGTCCGAAGTCCGAATTATAAGGGTGAAAATACACTTCTCCATGAGTGCGGTATGCTCAACGCGTCAAAACCATGATTTTTTTCAAATGTGGTGGTGTAATAGTGAGTTCTTGATTATTTTATGGCCATGGACCATGATGGAATAAAAATGATGACACAAACAAACGAAATACAAATAATATTTAACAGTTTATAATTATATATACAGGATTTTTTATTCGAGGTATTATATTAAAACTAAATGAAACTAGAGTCAGTGTCACCGAATATATTTTTATATGCTGAATAATTAATTAAAGATTTTCTAAATGCTAAATATAACTTAAATTACTCAATAATTATGTTAAGTACAAAAGAGTATTGGAAACTGAAGTTAATGTCATGATATTTTTTAAGGATTTTCTGCATTCGAAGCAACTTTGTACAACTTTTTTTTTAATGGAAAATGAAAAACCTTTTTGAGCAATAATTTAGGTCTAATTGTGTAATCATTTGCTGAGTGCCAAGTGCCATTACCAACCGCAGAAAAGAAAGAGATCATGTCCGTTTTCTGGCTTTTTTGCAACGTTTTTTATGATCGGAGAGACTTGGCTGATAACCGAATTCTTTGTCACATCTTCTGCAAATGTGGACCTTCTCTCCCAAATGATGGCAACGAAGATGATCCTGCATTGCACGCAAGTGACCAAAATTCCTTCCGCACACTGGACACTTGTAGGCTTTCTCTCCTGTATGCGTCCGAAGGTGCTGGTTACGATCACTGGAAGTGACGAATCTTTTAGGACAAAGTCCACATTTAAACCTCTTTTCACCATTGTGGAACTTAAGATGTCCCTCCAAATGCGATTTCCTTTGGGCTCTGTAGCTGCAACGAGGACAGGGATGCGACCTCTCATCAGAATGGACCTGTTTAGTATGTCGTGTGAGAGTACTCTTTCGTTGAAATCGTTTCTTGCAAACTTCACAAGCGAAACGTTTCTCTTGAGCATGTATTTCTTCATGATTTTTTTTGTTCCATTTAAAGGTAAATTCCTTTTTGCAAACGCCACAGTGAAACGGTTTCTCGCCAATATGACGCAGCAGGTGGCGAGATAGACTATCAGGTATTTTCCCACAGAACACACAAGATGGCTTGACTTTAGGCCTAAATACAAAAACCAAAAGCAAAAAGCATTTGAATCATTACAATTTCAATTTTATAGCATAATAAATGCGTGAATAATATATTACACTATCGATCACTCTTAAAAATGTACATAACTGTATTCAATGTCAGTAAAAACACTCACCTTAGTACTCTTCCAACCATCTTCAAAATATCTCAAACAAAGTAAAAATCTGAGCTTAATTAACTTCGCTTCTGCACACAACAACAGGCTTCAGCACTGAATATGAGATCTTTTTAGGACAATTTAATTTTTGCGGATTGTTACTATTTACTTTACTTTTATACTAATTTATTTCTACAATTTTCTAAAACAAAAAAATATCCAAAGGAGTTTTTGGTAACTCGTTACTGTTGAGCTGCAAACGAACCAATGTCACCACACAAAAATCCATTCAACGATAATGTAGAAAACGAAAAGATTTTTTTTTGGTTTAAAGAACTATCCCAATCCCAAGTGTGCATTGTATTGTGAATTAAAGGCTACTTGTAATGACAGGGTTTCACCAAAAAAGCTAAAATGAATCCTTACAAGCAGTCATCTCTATTCCTACGTTACAATATTGCATTCCAGTTCAAATCTGAAATTAGAGATAAGACCATTGGCATCCTGCATTTTTATCTTCTCAAATGCATTTGCATTTTTCTACATTTGAGATGTAGTATTTTCGAATATTCCAACGATGATATCACTCATAATATTCTAACTCGTACACAGAAAAGTCAACAATCTCAAGTCATGACAAGCATACCCACTGCTATTGCTACTCTATCTAGAAGTACTACTTGACTAGAACCAAGATTTTTTTTACCTAGCTTAGGTCCATATATCCAATTTATCATAAAGGAAAAATCGTACCCCTGAGTTTAATTTTAATCTTTCCGGCAATATACTATAGTACACTGTTATGTATAATACGGTTTTGGGATACACGTTGGAATGACATTTTATAGAAAAAAAAACACTCAAAATGTGAAACCTTTTAACATTCTCAACTTGCTTTTTATTTGGGGTGATGCGATACGTGTTTTAGATTGCCTGATGTATTAAGAACTGCTTTTTAGTGAAATTGTAACTACCAATTACGATAAATGTTTTCAAAATTTATTTTATTAGGAATATAAAATGATGATGGAACTTAATTTATTATGACAATACCATTTTTAGCATGGCTGGACTTTACAAGATCATGCATTAAAATTACAATCTACATGAACCCCGTATGTATTTCGTTAGGCAGCCCTTTGAAATTAAGTAATTGCAAAATCAAAACTCGTTTAATAAGTAACTAGCATGCTTTGCAATTAATCCGTCAGTATTCAGGGACTACACCTTTCTTCCAGCATCAAAATATTATTATACAGCAGCTATTTTGTTTGCAGCAGAATAAAAAAAGCAGATAAAAACCAGAGTGTGTAAATGCTTTCTCTATTCCTCATGCAATGACGGCTAATCATGTAAATGCTACACTTTTTTACGATTAACACCTGCGTTGTGCATTCGTTGAATATTGCTGCCACTTTCTCCGCATATGTGAATAGAGTACTGTTGCACGTAAAACTTTTTCTCATTCATTATAGCATATGATGATTGTAAAAAGGGTTGAATTCTCATGGACCACATTGCCCCAGAGAAAATGTACATAATGATCTTGTATACTCTTCCTGACGAATTAATCAGTTTTCTTTACAGTAAATGACAAAATTGTTTAATGGCATCATTGGAAACAAGAATGCAAGTGCCGTAAAACAGCTATTTTTCAATCTAAATCAACTGAAACCTGACTTTAACTCATCCAAATGTTAAAATTGTTAGTTTCTACAATTAACTTGAGGATTAGCTAAAAACAAGCTTCTTTCTTTGAAATGTATTTATTGTTGGAAATTTATGCGTGTGTAATTTTCGTACTTCAAAATTGCAAATGTGCAAAAAGTAAACAGAAATAGATTTCATTAGTTAGCCTGCTAAGTTTCAGAAAACTCGTAACACGAAATACTTTTCAATATAAAATAGAGATATTTATGTATAAATTATTATGCTATGATCGAATTTCAAAAACATGTGCAATCCTTTGGTCTTAGAAAAGGTGAATGAATGAATAAGTTCATGTGGTGACATATCATTCTGAATTCTGAATTATGAAGATGAAAATACACTTTCTTCTCCATGTATGCGGTTTGCTGAACGCCTCAAAGTAATTCATTTTCTCAAAGGCGGTTATGTAATAGTGAGTCCAGAAAGTTTACTGATTATTTTATGGCCACAAAATATGATGCAGGAAAAATTGATGATACAAACAATTGAAATAAAATAATGTTAGTTTATTACAATATTTACATTATCTGTTTATTCGAAGTATTAAAACTAAATGAAAAGAGTTAATGTCATGAATTTTTTTGTATTTTCGAAATGCTAAATATAACTTTCACAAATTATTATATTAAATTTAATACAAATTCAAATGATTAATGAAAACTGAAGTTAATGTCATGATGTTTTTTGAGATTTTCTAAATTCGAAGCAAGTTTTTACAAATTATTGAAGTACAACTGAAAAAAACAAAATGTGAACTTAATTTGACCAAATTTTAAGACTAATTGTTAAAATGTTTCCTGAATTCCAGTGGCAAATAGAAGTAAAGAGAGAGAAAGCGATCATGTTTGCTTTTCGTTTTTTCGGCAACATGTCATGATATTAGATTTTTTACAAACTACTAAAATGCAATAGAATAAAGCAAATATTGACTTTATTTGAGTTATATTTTAGGACAAATTGTGTATTTCCCCGGAGTATCAGTAAAAACAGCAGCAATGAAAATAGAGATGATCATGCTTGTTGTGTCAGTCGTTTCGGCAAGTTTTCTCATGTTTCCAGAGACTTCCCTGACATCCGAATTCTTTGTCACATATTTTGCAGATGTATACTTTCTCTCCCAAATGCTGGCAAAGAAGATGATTCTTCATTGCTTGCAAGTGTCCAAAATTCCTTTGACACACCTGACATTTGTAGACTTTCTCACCTGTATGAGTCCGAAGGTGCTCATCACGATGGCTGGAAGTGACAAACCTTTTCGCACAAAGTCCACACTCAAACCTCTTTTCTCCATTGTGGATCTTAAGGTGCCTCTCCAAGGCCGAGTTCATTTTGGCTCTGTAGCTGCAACGAGGACATGGATATGGCCTCTCATCAGAATGGATACGCTTAGTATGCTCAGTGAGTATACTCTTTCTTAGAAATCGTTTTTTGCAGATTTCACAAGAAAAACGTTTCTCTTGACTGTGTATTTCTTCATGCCTTTTCTTGTCCCCTTCCTTGCCGAATTCCTTCTTACAAACGCCACATGGAAATGGTTTCTCGCCAATGTGACGCAGCAGGTGGCGAGGTAGACTATCAGGTTTTTCCCCACAGAACTCACACGATGACTTGCCCCTGCGATTAGACAAAAAAAAGCAGAGAGCATTTTGTTAACCATGACTTGTTTTATTTCATACACAATCTCACAATTTAGGTCATTAATGTAATGGCTACCTATTTTAATTGGGTAATTTGATAGACATAAAACTCACCTTGGAACCATTTTCCCGATTTCCAGTCACCAGTAGGGTCACAGGTAGTCAAAATCTTTGCTTATTTAACTTACTTTTCCTCTGCACTCAGCTCAGATTTATGCAAAAAATATTAATTTCTCCCGCTTCGCAATTAAATGTTTGTTAATTCTTTCTACATTTGCAACTAATTTATGAATCAATTTTCTAAAAAAAAAACTATTCCAGTAAATCCTGCAGACAACCAAGTCAGTGAGATGCAAAAAAGGAATGCCAGCATGTTTCTATACAGCAACCCAACAAGAAAACGAAGCAAACAAAACAAAATTTATGCTTTTAGGATCGTTAAGTCTACACTGTGTATATTAAAGGTAAATCAAAATATCATTTTCAACTAAAAGCTATATTACTAAAAATGCATTAATCTTTAGCCATACTGACTTCAACCATACAACAATCCTACGTAACCCAGATCAAAAAATTACAGATAAGAATATAGAAAGCCTTCATTTTTTAACGGATTAATTGTATTTGAGTATTAGGTGTATTTCTGTTTGTATTTAACGTAAACATTGAATTTTATTCTATTGAATAATGAGCAGAGTAGTCAAACAGTCAAACTACGTCAAGTCATGAAAAGCATAAAATTTTTGTACTAATGCTTTCTTTGACTTCTTTGTTAATGTGACATGCATGGACAGAGATGCACCTTTGATCATGCAGGAAAACAGGACTACTGATGAAAATCTCAGCTAAACTTTAAGAAGACATCAACAGACAAGGTCATTATACCTTTCAGCATTCTTGTGCTGTACCATTGCACACACACTCGGTATTCCAATCCAAGCCAATAATATATCCGAACAAATATACAAATAAGATCTACGTTTAAGTTGCCTTTCAATTAGCCGTTTCAATCAGCGTCACTGAAATAAGCATGGCAAGTAAAGTTCAGCGATCTCGAGTCATAAAAACATATTCTCTGCTGATTCAGATGCTTTATCTAGAAAATACCTGACGAAAATTTAGATTTCTTTTTTTAGTTCACATGCACCCATACTGTTGCACTTTATCTTGTAGGAAAAAAGTCCAGGTCAGAAATTTCCAACTGAGTACATGGAGCCATTGACTTGACTTGATATGAACACAATTGTTGCTAGCATGTTATCATAACTTGTTTCCAGTTAACATGTCAATGCATCTATTTATGGTTTATTTGTGAACTGCACTGATATTATTGGAAACTGAGATGAGGTAAAAGGTTAATCTGACAGAAAAGTAGTACCAAAAATATAAACATTTTAAACATTTTTTTGGGGCACTGTGATAACTTTAATTTACCTGCATCATATTGCTGCAAACTATTTGTGTGAAATTTACTTAAAATAAAATTCATTTATACAGTAGAGTGAAAAGTTTATGGAGTATTTATTACGCCTTTAATTGATTGATGTTTTCATAAGATGCATTAACAAGTACGCACGTCGGCATTTATGACAGGGTGGTACAATGAAAAAGATGAACTTAAAATCATAAAGCGGAGAATCAGAATTAACTCGTATTCAATATTCCATTTAATTGAACATAATATATTTCTAGATTAAATTGAAATTAATATTTGGCTTCAAATGTTTTTTTCACATGCATTTTAAATTTCACTTGACATTAAATACTCCTTTTTTCTCCTGAAATATTTCTTAGAAATTTTCTGAATTGATTTTTTTAAACTTTATGAGTCTTAACAAGTTATGCATTCTAATTTTCATTCGATATACTTTTAAATTCACAATATATTTAACTTGAACTCAAAAAAGTACCCTTTTTAATTCTTAAATGTTAGATGACTTGACGGAACACTTTTAAATTTTAATTTTCAGTGGAACCCTCCTTGTTTTCCTACTGCTCTTCTTTCCCATTCTTCTTCTCTCTAGCGTCCCGAATCTTCTCTGCTAGCTCCGGACGTGCGAAATGGAGCATCGTCAACCTGCAATTTAAAAAAATACAAAGTTAAATTAGGAAAATCAAATTAAGAAATATTAAGTTTAAAAAATAAAACCATTTACATCACTTCCATCGCAACGGCGTCTTCCAGGCACTCCAAGTTGTCCGGACCAACACACCCAAAACACTAAACAAGAATTGAAAAACTTAAATGTATATTTTAAAAAGTAAATAAGAAATCAGTAGGCTAATTTAACTTTTTATTTACCTTTCCACATTTTTCTCCTTCAAATTTAGGCTCAGTGTTTTCTGGATCAAGGCCCCAAGTTTCAAATGCAGCTGCTGCCTTTTCCATTCCACTATCAAAATATTTCGTGACCAAAGTTTCGAAAATTTCCTCCATTTTCAACTCATCTTCATCTTGCTCATGCTTCAATTTTTAAAAATGCATAAAATAAAAGTTCAATTAATTTTTTAAAGTTCAATTTAAAAAAATCTAATTTTTAAAAGCTTATTGAATTTTTTTTTACCCTATGACAGCTACAACAAGAAGAGCACGGAAGTTCATCTACGATCGAATCAATTGATTTTTCTGGATTCTCATTCGAAATTGCAAAAGCTTTGCGTACAGTCTGCTTCGAGCTGGCTACAACTTTTAGCGCCCTTTCATAGAAAACCTCATCCTTGATCATTTTTGATGTCACGAACATCTATTTTTTAAAATAAGAATTACACATAAATAAATTAAATTTAAAAATGGACTTCAATTAAACAAACATTTAAAATGGTAATCAGATTTTAAAAAATTAAACAATTTTTAAATATCTTATTTATAAAACTAATTTAAAAATAACATTACAGATTAAAAATTTATCAAAATATTTTAATAATCAACACTTACCTCAAAAAAGAATCCCACAATTTTTGATTCCTCCATTTTCAAAAAAAACAATCCACCAAACTAAAACTCTTTGTTACTTTTTACACTTTGTAAACTGATTAAATATTTCTTAAGCTTTAAATCACAAAAAAATTGTGCTTAAATGTTTTCCTTAATTTTCTGCCTAAGTGCCCCAAAAATTCTAGCTTCTTTATTTTATTGATTTGCAAGATTACTTTAAAATTGATCAAAACGAAACTATAACTGTGCCAACTAACTGTTAAAAAATGCACCGTATTTTAAAACTTAATTGTAACACAAATTAAAAAATCTCTTGACAATTAAAAAAGGATAACAGCGAATTAGCAGTGGGGTGGCTGCTGGAATGACAGGAGAAGAACTGACTTTTTTCTGGACTTGGTAAAAATGTGATGATAAATTTGATGCGTGTTCAATGAATTTTCGCCTCAACCTTTCATTTTTTTAGTATAAGCCAGTATGCAACTGGAACATCTTTAAAAAATCTAATTTTGTCTGACAAGCAGCATGATAAATAATCTTGTACACCACAGCCATTCATAAATATGTAAAAAAAGCCGTTATATTAGGATTTATGTATATTTTATGGCATCTATAAATTCTAGAAAAAACCTTTTTTGTCATTTGTCATCTTAGAAAGCTCCTCTATCAAGTCACAAGTCATCAACAGAATCTCTCTACTTTACTCACACATATATTTCCCTTTTTTTACATGCACAAGGTGTGCGCTGCAGTGCTTCATGCTGCTGTGGAGTTTGCAAACCTAACATATTAAACACTGGCAATAGTAAATCTTTGAAATGCAGTTCTTTACAATCCACTTTACTTTTAACGAGAGGAATGTAAAATTTGGAGAACAAACTACCGAAAGCAGCGAATCATGAGGTGTAGATGAACATAATATGTGTACGTTCATGAACGTGTTTTCTTGTTTATGTTCGTTCATGTCGTTTAAAATTCATCTGACCCCTATATCTCGGGTCATTGGGGTCAAAAAATGATTTAATTGTGATCAGTTGATGATTAACAATGCATGCAATTTCTGCCAATTACACTTTACACCTGCGCCTGTTCTGCATTCCACTGAGATAATTTAGTCCACATGCTTGATTTGCTCACCCTTTGTCGCGTAGCCGTAGCAAAACTCAGCTGTACATCTTAAATTCACTTTACTCACAAGACAGCAACAAAGACGCATTTCCCCAGTGGTCCATTCAATTTGTTGATTAAAATTTTAGGTAAAATTATAAATATCATGCAACTAGAACCAAAATGTCAGAGAAATTCCTCAGTGAAATATGTCATGAAATAAAATAAAAGTTGAAATAATACTCTTTTTGTATAAAGTATGTATGGCGTGACAAGACCCTTTTGCCAAATTTGCTAAATTACAGCCAGCCGCAGCCCGGGTTCAAGTTTGATGAAAGTATGACAGTTTGTGCAAGAATTTTTACTTGCATGCAATTCCCACTTGAAAAAATAATCAACGAAAAACCCAACTCATCTTTCATCTCTGTACAAAAAGAGTGGAATTTCCGTGGACTTGGATCATATTGCCCCAGAGAAAGAAAGTGTACAATGCTCTTGATTACTTTTCTTCACAAAATTGTTTAGGTTTTTTTTACAGCAACTAGCAAAATTAATTTATGGTAATATTTTACAATAAAATGCATTTCTTCCAAGCTGACAGAATTATCAAAAATAAAACGAAGACAGAACAATGTGCCAAATTGAAACTTTTCAGGACTTCTAAAAGAGAAATCTGATAATGATTTGTTAAGGAAACATGTAATTAGAAATCTCTATCAAAATCCGCTCGATGGCGAAAGGTTATTGAAACCAGTTTAATAATAAGAGATACTGCTATTAATTAGGGATATTAATGTATGAATTATTTTGCTATGATCAATTTCCCAAACCTTGCACCATCTTAGGGTTTTAGAGAAGGGAAACAAAACTGATTTTGCGTGATGATATATTATTCCGAATTATAAGAATGACAATACACTTCTCCATGCATGCGGTATACTCAACGCGTCAAAACCATTAATTTTCTCAAAGGTGGTGGTGTAATAGTGAGTTCTGTGGGTTTACTGATTATTTTATGGCAAGGGAACATGATTAAAATGACGGTACTTAAACAAACAAAATACAAATAAAATTTTACCGATTTTTAATATATTATTTATTTACAAATATATTTGTTTATTCGGTGTATTAAAACTAAATGAAAACTAGAGTCAATGTCACCGAATATATTTTTATATTATGAATAATTATTTAAAGATTTCCTAAATGCTAAACATAACTATAATTACTTAATTATGTTAACTACCATAGAATATTGAAGACTGAAGTTGATGTCATGATATTTTTAAAAGATTTTCTGAATTCGAAGCAAATTTGTACAGCTTATTTTTTTAAACGGAGTATGGGAAACTTTTTGAGCTATTATTTAGGTCTAATTGTGTAATCATTTGCTGAGTGTCAGTACAAACAGCAGAAAAGAAAGAGATCATGTCTGTTTTCTGGCTTTTTTGCAAAGTTTTTTATGTTTGGAGAGATTTTGCTGATAACCGAATTCTTTGTCACATCTTCTGCAGATGTGAACCTTCTCTCCCAAATGCTGGCTACGAAGATGATCCTGCATTGTATGCAACTGTCCAAAATTCTTTCCGCACACTGGACACTTGTAGGCTTTCTCTCCGGTATGCGTCCGAAGGTGCTCGTTACGACCACTGGAAGTGACGAATCTTTTAGGACAAAGTCCACACTTAAACTTCTTTTCACCATTGTGGAACTTAAGGTGCTCCTCCAAATGTGATTTCCTTTGGGCTCTGTAGTTGCAACGAGGACAGGGATATGACCTCTCATCAAAATGGACTTGTTTAGTATGCTTTGTGAGATTACACTTTTGGTAAAACCGTTTCTTGCAGACTCCACAAGCGAAACGTTTCTCTTGACCATGTATTTCTTCATGTCTTTTTTTGTCCCCTTTCTTGGTAAATTCCTTTTTGCAAACGCCACAGTGAAATGGTTTCTCGCCAATGTGACGCAGCAGGTGGACAGGTAGGAAATGAGGTACTTTTCCACAAAACACACAAGATGACTTGCCTTTAGGCCTAAAGACAAAAACCAAAAGCAAATAGCATTTTATTAATTATAATTTCAATTTTGTAGCATAATAAATGCGTGAATAATGTATCACACTATCGATCACTCGTAAAAAATGTAGATAACTGTATTCAATATCAGTAAAAACACTCACCTTCCTACTCTTCTAACCATCTTCACAATTTCACAAACAACCACTAAAAATCTTTGATCTTGGCTTTTAACTTCGCTTCAGCACACACCAACAGTCTTCAGCACTGAATATAAGATCTTTTTAGAACAATTTAGTTTTTGTGGATTGCTTCTATTTACTTTTATAATAATTTATTTCTACAATTTTCTAAAACAAAAAAAATATCTAAAGGAGTTTTTGGTAACTCGTTACTGCTGAGCTGCAAACGAACCGATGTCCCCACTCACCAAACAGATATCCATCCAACGATAATGCAGCAAACAAATAGATTTTTTTGGTTTAGAAGAACTATCCAAATCCCAAGTGTACATTGCATTGTGAAGTAAAGTGCAGTTTGCAATGACAGGGTTTCACCAAAAAAGCTAAAATGATTCCCTGTGCAGTCATCTCTATTCCTGCGTTACAATATTGCATTCCAGTTCAAATCTGAAATTAGAGATAAGACCATTTGCATCCTGCATTTTTATCTGATCAAATGTATTTGCGTTTTTTTACAATTGAGATGTATTTCTGACTATCCCTACGATATCACTCATAATATTCTAAGTAGTACACAGAAAAGTCAACAATCTTAAGTCAAGAAGAGTATACCCACTGCTATTGATGCTCTATCAAGCACTACTTGACTAGGACCAAGATTATTTTTACCTAGCTCAGGTCCATTTATCCACTTTATCATTAAGGAAAAATCGTACCCCTAAATTTAATTTTAATCTTTCCAGCAAAATGCTATGTACAATGTACACTGCTATGTATAATACGGTTTTGGGATACAAGTTGGAATGAAATTTTATGAAAAAAAAAACACTCAAAATGTGAAAGCTTTTAACATTATCAACTGGTTTTTTATTTTGGGTGATGCGATAAGTTTTTTAGATTGCCTGATGTATTAAAGGACTGCTTTTTACTTAAAATTTAACTGCCAATTACGATAAATGTTTTCAAAATTTGTTTTATTAGGTATATAAAATGATGATCGTACTTTTATGACAATACCATTTGTAGCATGGCTGGACTAGACAAGATCATGAATTAAAATTACAATCTGCAGTGACCCTGTATGTATTTCGTTAGTGGTGAGCCCTTTGAAATTAAGTAACAAAATCAAAAACCCGTTTAACAAGTAACTAGCATGCTTTGCTGTTTATCCGTCAGTATTCAGGGACTACGCCTTTCTTCCAGCATCAAAATATTGTTATTCAGCAGTAATTTTGTTTGCAGCAGAACAAAAAAAGCAGACAAAAACCAGAACGTGGAATGCTTTCTCCATTCCTCATGCAATGCCGGCTAATTATTTATGTAAACGTTACACTTTTTTACGATTAACACCTGGGTTGTGCAAACCGTTAAATATTGCTGCCACTTTCTCCGCATACTTGAATAGATTACTGTTGCGCGTTAAACCTTTACTTATTCATTATCGTTTATCATGATTGTAAAAAGGGTTGAATGGACCATATTGCCCCAGAGAAAATGCACATAATGAATGATCTTGGTACCTCTTCCTCACAAATTAATCAGTAGTCGACGAAATTGTTTAATGGCAGCATTGGAAATTGGAAGTTAAATGTCACAGAAAAACTATTTTTTAATATAAATCAATTTGCTATGGATCAACGTGTTTGTTTAAAATTTCTTTATTGTTGGAAATTCATACGTGTGTAATTTGGGTACTTCAAAATGGCAGTGTGCAAAAAGTAAACAGAAAATGCTTTCATTAGTTAGCCTGCAAATTTTCTGGAAGCTCGTAACACGAAATACTTTTCTTTCTTGATATATCGAAAATTATTCATTGGCAAAAGTGTAGCAACAACTTCAAAAATATGGGATGCTGCTTTTAAATAGGGATATTTATGGATAAATTTATTATGCTATAAAAGGTGAATAAAACAGATGAATTCGTGTGATGAAATACATCAGTCTGAACTGAATTATGATGATGAAAATACACTTCCTTCTCCGTGTGTGCGGTTTGCTCAACGTCTCAAAGTCATTAATTTTTTCAAATGCGGTTATGTTAATTGTAATAGTGAGCCCAATAAGTTTACTGATTATTTTATGGCTACGAAACATGATGCAGGAAAAATGATGATACAAATAAAAACAAACGAAATAAAAAATGCATGATAGTTTTTTTTACAATATTTACATTATCTGTTTATTCGAAGTATTTAAACTAAATGAAAACTAGAGTCAATGTCATGGAATATTTTTTTAGTATTTTCTAAATGCTAAATATAACTTTCACAAATTATTATATTAAAAACTAAAAATCCAATTGATTAATGGAAACTGAAGTTAATGTCATGATTATTTTTTGAGATTTTCTAAACTCGAAGCAAGTTTTTACAAATTATTGAAATACAAATGAAAAAACAAATTTTGAACTTATTTGACTAAATTTTGAGACTACTTGTTTAACTTTTTCCTGAATTCCAGTGGCAATAAAAGTAAAGAGAGAGGAAGCGATCATGTTTGCTTTTAGTTGTTTTGGTAGCATGTCAGTTCGATTTTTTTTACAAACTACTAAAATACAAATGAACAAAGCAAATATTGAGCTTATTTGAGCTATATTTTAGGATTAATTGTCTAATTTTCCCCTGAGTATCGGTAACAACAGCAGCAAAGAAAAAGGAAATGATCATGTTTGTAGTGTCAGTCGTTTCGGCAAGTTTTCTCATGCTTCCAGAGACTAGATTGATATCCGAATTCTTTGTCACAAATTCTGCAGATGTGCTCTTTCTTTCCCAAATGCTGGCAAAGAAGATGATTCTGCATTGCTCGCAAGTTTCCAAAATTCCTTTGACACACCTGACACTTATTGCATTGGAATATTAGGTGTATTCCTGTTCGTATTTAGCCTAATCATTGAATTTTATTGTATTGAATAGAGAGCATAGTAGTCAAACTGTGTCAATTCATGAAAAGCATGTATTCTGTACAAATGCTTCTCTGCCCAGGTTGACTACCTACCTGACTTGACAATTAAGATTTCTTTGTTTAGGTGACATGCATGCACAGAGACGCCCTTTTGATCATGCAGGAAAATGGGACTACTCATGACATTCTCAGCTAAACTTTATGAAGCCATCAACATACATGGTCATTATAGCTTTTAGCATTATTCTGCTATACCATTGCACACACACTCGATATTCCAATCCAAGCTAATATCCGAACAAATATACAAATAAGATTTACATCAAAGTTGCCTTTCAATTAACCGTATTTAGCCGTTTTAGCCTGTTTCATTCAAATAAGCATTGCAAGTAAAGTTCAGCGAACTCAAGTCATAAAAAACATATTCATTGCTGATTCAGGTGCTCTATCTAGAAACTACCTGACGAGAATTAGTATTTTTATTTTTTAATTCACATGCACTCATACTGATGCACTTTATCTTGCAAGAAAAAAGTCTATAGCCCAGAAATTTCCAACTTGAGTACATGAAGCCATTGACATGGATATTTTTGTTGCTATCATAAGACAGCAACAAAGTCGCATGTTTTCTAAAGGTCCATTCAATTTGTTGATTAAATTTTTAGGTAAAAATAAAAATATCATGCAATTAGAACCAACATGTTAGAGAACTTCCTCAGTGAAATATGTCATGAAATAAAATAAAAGTTGAAATAATACCCTTTTTGTATTAAGTATGGCGTGACAATACCCTTTTGCCAAATTTGCTGAAGTACAGCCAGCCGCAGCCCAGCTTCAAGTTTGATGAAAGTATGACAGTTTGTGCAAGAATATTTACTTGCATGCAATTCCCACTTGAAAAAAAAATCAACTAAAAATCCGACTCATCTTTCATCTCTGTATAAAAAGAGTGGAATTTCCATGGACTTGGACCATATTGCCCCAGAGAAAGTGTACAAAGCTCTTGATTACTTTTCTCCACAATAATTGTTTAGGTTTTTCACAGCAACTGACAAAATTGATTTATGGTAATATTTTACAACAAAATGCATTTCTTCCAACGTGACAGAATTACTAAAAAATAAAACTAAGACAGAACAATGTGCCAAATAGAAACTTTTCCGGACTTCTTAAAGAGAAATCTAATAATAATTATTTGTTGATGAAACATGTAATTAGATTCTCTATCAAAATCCACTCGATGGCGAAAGTGTATGGCAACCACTTGAATTATAAGAGAAACTACTATTAATTAGGGATATTAATGTATAAACTATTATGCTATGACCAATTTTCCAAACCTTGCACAATCTAAGGGTTTTAGAGAAGATGCACAAAACTGATTTTGCGTGATGATGATATGTATTAGTCCATATAATAAGGATTAAAATACACTTCTCCATGCATGCCATATGCTCAGCGCGTCAAAACCATTAATTTTCTCAAAGGTGGTGGTGTAATAGTGAGTCCTGTCGGTTAACTGATTATTACATGGCCATGGAACATGAAGGAGTAAAAATGATGATAGAAACAAACGAAATACAAGTAATATTTAACCGATTTATAATATATTCAAAAAAATTTATACGAATTATTAAAATAAAACTAAATGAAACTAGAGTCAGTGTCACCGAATATATTTTTATGTTATGAATAATTATTTAAAGATTTTCTAAATTCTAAACATAACTAAATTACTCAATGATTATGATTATGTTAAGTACAAAAGAGTACTGGAAACTG
This sequence comes from Entomobrya multifasciata, assembly GCA_034693345.1. Taxonomy (NCBI): domain Eukaryota; kingdom Metazoa; phylum Arthropoda; class Collembola; order Entomobryomorpha; family Entomobryidae; genus Entomobrya; species Entomobrya multifasciata. The sequence continues at coordinate 18,254 of JAQFXM010003879.1, forward strand.
AAGTTGATGTCATGATATTTTTTAAAGATTTTCTGAATTCGAAGCAAATTTGTACAACTTATTTAAAAATGCAAATTTGGAACTTATTTGAGCTATAATTTAGAACTAATTGTGTAAATCATTTGATGAGTGTCAGTAGCAACCGCAGTAAAGAAAGAGATAGGGTTCATGTTCGTTTTCTGGCTTTTTTGCAACGTTTTTTATGTTCGGAGAGATTTGGCTGATAACCGAATTCTTTGTCACATCTTCTGCAAATGTGGACCTTCTCTCCCAAATGCTGGCAACGAAGATGATCCTGCATATGATTCAACTGTGCAAAATTCCTTCCGCACACTGGACACTTGTGTGCTTTCTCTCCTGTATGTGCCCGAATGTGCTGGTTACGATCACTGTGACGAAGTGACGAATCTTTTAGGACAAAGTCCACACTTAAACCTCTTTTCACCATTGTGGAACTTAAGGTGCTCCTCCAA
>JAQFXM010003880.1:0-18725 GCA_034693345.1 Entomobrya multifasciata
TCATTGAAATCTATTGAAAAATATAGAAAGGAGACCATGTTGAAGTTGTGACCTTTAAAGCCCTCTGGAGGAAAAAGGGTTGGGTCAGGTCAACTGAAACTTTGCAGAAACATGTTTTTATAATAGGGCTATTCACCCACCAAATTTGAGCCCATACTGTCATGTTGAAATATTTTGACCTTTGACCTAACTTTGACCCGGGTCATCCGATATGGCTGACCAACGAACTCATCCAAGCGAGGACCCATATGTATCGATTGGTGAAATCAGAATATGAAAATGTTGATTGGTTTTTGAGTTATCGTGCCAACAGACGGACAGACAGACGGACAGACACCCTGACCATTATGAATACTTGCGAAAAGTCACAAGTAATAATGCGGAATATTTTAAAAATGAAATAGTATAACTTTATATATCTAAAAAACGGCAAGCTCAATTTATCTAAATTAATTGATGACTGTTATAACAAAAGCGTTTGTAACAACCTACAAAAGTTCAAGTATACAAACTTACGTATCAAGTTTAAATCAAGTATATGAACCACCGCAATCCAGCTACATATTCCAAACGCAAGTAAGTTTAATTTAAAATATGACTGAACATGTCAGGCTACATACTGTGAGTAAAGCTAATCATATTCATATATCGACGTATATCTCGTAAATCAAACCTCCCGAAACCGAAAATAGCAACGAAAATCGCAACGGCCATCACAATAGGTTTTTACTATTAAAACGTGAAATATTTAGTAATTCTTAAAAAATTAATTTACCGTTAAAATTACCAAATTTCAAGTCAAAACTTTATCAAATTTAAACATTAGTAAAAGATTAAATTTTGCTTGAGTTTTTATGATTATTGGCTTTAGCGACTAAGAGACCGTGATGTTCAAAGGCATTCGTGTTGTCAATTTAACGATGGAAGGTTGATAACGATACTTGATTTGTTAGTTTGTTTCGTATGATTTGATTCACATCAACGCCGTTTTAGTAATTTAAATTTTAAAAATCAAAACTATTACTGTAAAGGATACTTTTAGCATGTACTTCAATTAATATATGGAGTAAAGCAAATATAAAGTGTGTCAAAATCAAGAAAACGAAAATCTCATCTCATGTGGATTAATAAGTTTTGCGATTATTACCGTACTTTACTAACGTATTGAGTTTAAACTTTCTAGTAATGAGACGTATCATGCATAAATTTGAACGAGAAAAATCAAAGTTTGCCAAAAAAAATTGTTGCGAGATTGTTTTTTGTCGTGTTGTCAGTTTAATGATGGAAGATTGAAAACTATGATTGATCGTAGGAACTTTGTTTCGTATGATTTGAGTCACACCAACGCCGTTTGAGTAATTTAAATGTTGGAAATAAAAAATAATTTTAAGTAGACTGATAGCATGTCTACTTCAGAATCAATAATATAGAAAAATAGAAATGAAGTAAGGTAAATGCAAAGCTATGTTAAAATATAATATCACACTTCAAATCTTAAAACTTTATACAATTGAATATGGACGTTGCCTGAGTTTCTTTTAACATCCGCATATTAATTCGTTGTTTAGTATTTAGCATATTTGCGTATCAATTTAACAGGTTTTTGTTGACAATTTAAACATATTTACTTTCGTCCGTGGAAGGTAGCCATAAATGATTTTGGGAGGAGCAAGAAATACAAATGTACATGTAGTCTGCTTCACTCTAATTATGATTGTTTGAGCTAAATATTTTTTTGAATCGCGATTTAAAAATACTTTAACATTAAAGATTAAAATATGGCTTTACAATCTTTTGTGAACTAAGGATTGCATAGCTGAAAAAATTACTTGAATACATGCATTAGTCAATGAATTATAACATGTTAATCTTTAACATGGGAAGAAAATTGGAAAATGTCTTTTTTCATCACAAACGACTGACTTTGACTGAATATAGAATTAAAACTTACTAACCTATTAAGTCGAAATTGAAAGTTTTGGATTCGGCGTTTTCCATTCTGTAAAATTGTAAACCAGTTTTTCTTTAGTTTTAAGTAACTCAAAATTGAATTTAAAAAAACAAAAAATTTGAGTTAACATTGACGGATTACAAGAAATATGTTGCATTTTTGTGTTGATCCTCGTGTGCAGTGGCTATATTTAAAACTCCCATTCACCGTTAAAGATGAGATCAAATAGCATCACAACGGTAACCGTCACTCCAACGGTAATGCATTTCAAATGTTTCACCAACGTTATGATTATGAATATGAAATTTTATTATTTGAGTCACATCAACGCCGTTTAGAATTTTAAATTTTAAGAATTTTCTTATTGTTGTGTTGTAGATTTCCTTTTCCTTGATTTTCTCTTCTATTACTATAGTAATTGCGAAGTAAAGCTAATCATCGCAAAATCGCAACCCACCTACAATCTGAACTTTTATATGATTATCAATAGACGACATGATTGTTAGTAAGTAGTAGAATTAATTTGGATATGTTTGTATGATTATTGGCTTTGCTTTATTTGGTGAAGCACTTTAGTGCCATTTTCTTTCGTATTTAGAGAATTTACCGTTAAAAATTACGAAATTTGGAGTAAAAACTTTATCAAATTAATTTAAGTTTGCTTGCGTTTTTATGATTATTGGCTTTGCTTTAGCGACTGAGGTACCGTGATGCTCAAAGAAGTTCGTGTTGTCAATTTAACGATTGAAGGTTGAGAACGTTACTTGATTTAAGTTTGTTTCATGTTATTTGACTCACATCAACGTCTTTTTAATAATTTAAATTTTGAAAATCAAAACTAATACGGTTAGAGATACATTTAGCATGTACTTCAAATAAATATAAGGAGTAAAGCAAATATGAAGCTGAGTCAAAATCAAAAAACGCCAATCTCATCTTATGTGGATAAATAAGTTTTATGATTGCTTGAGCTCATCATACCGTACTTTACTAACGTATCTGAAAAACTTAAATCCAATACTAATACCAACCACCGTACACATTCCAAAATCCAAACACATTTCCATACTTTCATTTAAAATGTGAGGTTGCACAGAGAATAAACTTGCACACACATCCATGGATTATTAAACTGCGTAAAAGTTCAATTCATATCACAGTGTACAATGTATATCTCGTAAATAAAACCCATCAAAACCAAAAATGCACACAACATCCAACTATACTACTCTTAACAAAAATCCTCCATGAACCTTATCTCCCCCACAAAACCCATCACACCGCTTATCACATCCTTTTCCACCACGTTATCTCGTTCCTTATCTAACACCGCATTAGACAGTGTCTCATTAGTGTATGTTTTCCTCGAAAAAGTGTGTCGTGCAACAAGCGATAGTTTCAGTAATGACCCATGTCCAAACTCCGTATTAATCATGAGACGTAATTACCACAAATGTGTACACGCGTCAATATTTCACTAATCATAGTAACCCACGCAAATGTACCGTAAAATCATCAACTTTACTGTAAATCATGACGTATAAATTCTCGTAGATTCACAACTGAAAATTAAAGATGCACTTAAAATACGGGGCATCACGAGAAAACATGCCTTTCCACGTATTTTTCATTATTTAACTTAACTTTCAAAAACAACGCAATTAACTATAAAACAACCCCATTTAAAACCAACCCTCCACAATCCCAGAAAACCACCCCCCATCTACCCTCAACCCCAACCAACTCAAAATACCACATCGACGCTCATCCACCAGATGGCCACTCACAACGCTGAAACTAATCAAAAAAACAATCAAAAAATCCCCAAAAGTAGCCCAGAACCCAAATTGCACCCTCTATCATCACACGTTTTACAAAAAAAAGTGAAAGAAGCTCATCCTCAAAATATTTAATTCACAACATACCAAAGCGCATCTTCCTACGTAAACAAAGCACAAGTTCAACATCCCAACAAAGACACCCTTCACACTACCTCTCCACCAACGTACCCACCACACAAACTCGCAAAAAACCTACGACCAACTCCGAACACAACCACGAACACACATATCGTGTACATTCGCGAAACAATGCAAACTCACCTGTACCATTCGAAACGAACACCAAAAATCCAACACCACCACCCCTGATAACAGCTACACACTAAAGTACAAGGGATGCTGCAACATTAAATGGACAACCATATCAGCGCAAAGAAACATAAGCTTGTCAAGAACACAACACTCGGATCAGCGTTCAGTATGTCTGTGAGCGTTGAGCGATCCTGTGTGTTACACGATTCACGGTCTAACATGATCATTTACTATGTGACCAAGCTCAGTCTATCGTGATTCTTTTATTTTATTTTATAACGGTTTTTCAGTTAATTCTTTTCTAGTCTACTGTTTTTTTAATTTCAAGTGAGTAAAGTTTTAAAGATGTGAAGTTTTACTAATCAGTATTTCGATTTATAGTATTAACCATGAGATAGCTCAATAGGATAACAAACTGCGTTGCCAAGGAACACGGATTTTTTTTGTAACACAAGGTAAACGATCTTTTTCTTTTAAACGAGGTTGTGTGTTTGATGGATGATGAACTTAATCGTGTGTGATGTGTGGTGGGAGGTTATTTCTTTCGTGGAAGGGTTTTGATTGTGTGTCTGGTTTGTGCATCCGTCTTTTTTTGTGATTTGGATGTACCACGTCACTGGATGATGGGTTGGTTGGTTGTGGAGATTTGTGATGTTTTAATTGTGATGCTAGGGAATCGTGTGTGAATGAATTTTGGGAAGATTTTTTGGTGAATAGTTTGGGTTGTAGATAATTATGGCTATGCTGCTGAGATTCGGGTTGAGTGAATTTAAACATGATTGAATTGATATTTGAAATTAAGATGCACATTAGGGTATTCATTAAAGTTTAATTTTACTACGTTTTAAATTACTACAGCTTTTTAATGTGACCACGAAAGCGTTTAAACAGTTTCTATTTCAACACATTAAATGACCACAAAACTACCAATTTGTACACAAAGCTTATAAATAGTACCCAAAATCAACACTTACTTCCGATATAACAACCACTCTTACACAACAATTTTTACGTAACACTACAATCACCAACTAACAACCGATTATCACAAAACCTCTACAAAAACGACCCTAAAATTAACACTCCAATAAAACATTCCACCGCCACCTTTCCCTTTTTTTCACATCAAATCCGCCCCAATTCCTCTAAAGATCCTTTAAAAAATCCCTTCTAAAACAAGCTCATTGTAAAGCCTATTAATTACCATATATACCGCTCATCCTCATAAATATTTGTAACGTTACACAACATTGCATTAGCGACTTTGGTAGAGTTGCTTGTGTGTGATTTCTTACGGGTAACCTGGTGACGGTAGTTTTTTTTACATAGCGCTGTTATTCGTGTTACTGTACTTTTGCAAACAGACAAGACATCATACGCAAAAAAATTTAAACGTCAAAAACTAAACCAGGTTACTACGTAGACTAAATTGTTTCAAATCCCAACAACTATTCTGAATTAATATGTTTACAACAAAATATCAAAAACAATTATCCATAAAAAAACCCACTTGCCAAAATACTCATACCCGTAAATCCAATTTACCCCCACCACACACACTAAAAGCATTCCCCACACCCGCACCCCAAAAACAATGCAATGCCACGAACAAAATAACCCCATCTCAACACACAGATCCCCTCTCAAAACTCGTCTAAACAGTTACAAAGCATTTTTTACACGCGTGTCGTGTAGCATCATGATGTTACCTACGTTACCGTTTCACACTAAAGATCACTTTTTGACGATCATGAGTAGCAAAAAAAAACTCACGCATCAACCCATTACGCAATCCCTTACATCGTTGAACTGTCGCCCTAAACAACAAAGTAGCATCTTTTTAACTCGTTACTCATCTTCATCAAATTTTTAAAAATCGAAAAAAGCCCTATCACTTTTGAGCACAAGCAAATGTCTACCTACCTACCATTGTCAATGAGTCAATACACTCATTCAAGTTCGTGACAACTCATGATTTATCCAAACTCCCGAAATAGTAACCCAAATTTAAAAGCGTTTATATAACCATTCCGCTACTACCACACATCCAAACGCGCAAATTCACCAATTTAACAATGTTTAAAAAACCTCAAAAAAGACCAAATTTCCACATCACTTGTGCAAACAATCTTTTAACAAAAACAACCCATTCCTACCCAAAAGTATGCTAACCAGAATGTTAAAAAATTGCCTAATAAAATATTCATGAAGAACAGGTAAAATATGATAATGCAGCCATCCCCAGCATAAAAATTTGTTTAAACATTGCCCACTAAATCATTCGTAATAAAACATCAATTTTCTACAGATTATAATTCGAAATAATTCATAAGTTGAAAAGAAAAAGTATGAAAGTGAATACGGAAGTGACACAAGCGACATAACAATAAGAACTATGCTAATGCTCGATTTCACTTCTTCGTCAGCACAGGTCCAGGATACATTAAAAAAATTAAATTTTCTATTCAATTCACCAGGTCCAGGTGCAACGAAAAAACTCCCCACACCCCTCCAACCATGTGAATTAACCCCCCAACCCACAGCTAAAACCCAAAGCAAAAGATAACTATAAACAATGCCCCCAAACTCCCACACGAGTTCCCCCCGCCTCACCCCCTGCCTCTCCCCAACCCAATTCAGACGCTTCCGAAAAACAATCTACTTCAAACTCCTAATCCTCCTCCCCCTCGCATGGATCTCCTTCCTCCTCATCCTCCAAATCCTCGGATCAAAATCCGACTACCCCGACCCCCAAAAACTCCCATCCCCCCTCCACCAACGCTCCAACCCAAACTCAGAGTTACAAAAGCCCCCATCCCCATCATCAGCGTCATTCCAGAACGAGGTGTACCCAGACAGGGGTAACGAGCTACCGCTAGGAGTGCTAGCCCCCCCAAGCGAACTGAAACCGGGGGAGATGGGGAAGCCGTACAAACTGCCAAAGAACCTGACTGAGGAGCAAAAGAAGCTTGTGAGCGAGGGATGGAAGAGGAATGCTTTTAATCAGTTTGCTAGTGATTTGATTAGTGTGAGGAGGAGTCTTCCTGATCCCAGGGATGAGTGGTAAGTAGAGTAGGCTTATCATACTGATTAATACACTTTCACGTCTGTTCACTCACACCTGTGTAAATTCACGTAGCTAGTTTAAATATTTGACCACTAAACCTGTCATAAATTTTTATTGCACTGCGGTGAACATTAAAACAGACATTGTGGTCATACATGACAGTTTAAGCACAAAGATAATCATGTTGTTCACAGGTGCAAATCCACCTCATCATCAAACCTCCTCCCCGACCCTTCCCTCCCCCCAACCTCCGTGATAATCTGCTTCCACAACGAGGCGTGGTCAGTACTCCTCCGCTCAGTCCACTCCGTCCTGGACAGATCACCTCCACAACTGCTCAGGGAAATTATTCTAGTCGACGACTTTTCTGATATGGGTGAGTAGAGTAATTAAGTAATTTACCTTATTAAACACAATTAACTAATCCCATCTGACCCGATTTGTAGACCACGTAAAAGACCAACTGGAGCAGTACATGCAGTCATACCCAAAAGTAAGAATAGTCCGTGCCAAGAAACGGGAGGGTCTGATCAGGGCGAGGCTGATGGGAGCTGCTGTCGCTAAAGGTCCCGTGCTCACGTTTCTTGACTCGCATATTGAGGCGACAACGGGTGAGTAACACGTAATTGCACAATTATGTCAATTAACAGCAATTACACGTCTAATTATGTGTACAGGCTGGCTCCAACCGCTACTAGACAGAATAGCACGAGACCCAACGACAGTGGTGTGTCCAGTGATAGACGTGATCGATGACGACACGCTGGAGTACCATTACTCTGATTCGAAGGCGACGAGTGTTGGGGGGTTTGACTGGAATTTGCAGGTGGGTGGGGTGTAGTGATAATTAATTGTTTACGAGTAGTTTAAACTAATTGCCGTGTGTTTTGTAGTTCACGTGGCACGCAATCCCCGAACGAGAACGAACCCGACACAAGAACAGCGCCGAACCAGTCCAGTCGCCTACAATGGCTGGTGGGCTGTTTTCTATCGATAAGGACTTTTTCGAGAAACTTGGGACTTATGATTCTGGGTTTGATATTTGGGGTGAGTGGTTGAATGACTTGTGTGTAGACTAAATGGAGTCACTTGTTAATGTTATCATGTCATGTCATGCCCCCAGGCGGCGAGAACCTCGAGCTGAGCTTCAAAACGTGGATGTGCGGAGGAACGCTAGAGATAGTCCCGTGCTCCCACGTAGGTCACATATTCAGAAAGAGGAGTCCGTACAAGTGGAGAACGGGTGTGAACGTACTTAGAAGAAACAGTGTGAGGTTGGCTAAAGTGTGGATGGATGAGTATGCAGAGTACTACTACCAGAGGATTGGGCATGATTTGGTGAGTGAACGGACGATTTCAAGTTTAAATGATTAGTATTCCAATCACTAACGACTACGTGTACACAGGGCGACTACGGAGACGTCTCCTCAAGAACAAAACTCCGCAACGACCTAAACTGCAAACCATTCAAGTGGTTCCTCACAGACGTGTACCCAGAGCTGTTCATACCTGGGGAGGCGCTGGCTCACGGGGAGATTAGGAACTTGGGTATGGGTGGGGGTACTTGTTTGGATAGTCCTGCGACGAAGAAGCAGATTAACAAGCCTGTCGGGTTGTATCCTTGTCATGGGCAGGGTGGGAATCAGGTGGGTGGACAAATCAATTGTGTGATACGATGTTGTTGGAATGAGATGCTAATTGTGATTTAAATTGCAGTATTGGAGCTATAGTAAAACGGGCGAGATTAGGAGGGACGAGATGTGTGTGGATTATGCGGGGACTGATGTTATGATTTATCCTTGTCATGGGTCGATGGGGAATCAGCACTGGGTTTATGATCATCAGGTTTGTGGATTTGCTTAATTACGTTAGTGTTAAGTTTACTTACGTTAGTGTTGCTTTACGTTAGTTTGTATTTGTTGGGGTTTAAAGTCGTAACCAATATTCAGGGTAGTTGGCGTAATTAGTTTACAGAACAGATTAGTCTCTGTTATTAGTATTAGAGTATGTCATACCAATTAGTTGAGTAGTAGAGTACATTCTTAAATATGTTGACGTTTAAATCCAGTAAATACGACAGTTAGGTACAGACGAATGAATTGCTGTAGGTCTCTTGTTTTCTCGGAAAATTGTCAATTTAATTATTAGTTTAATTGTATTTGAACGTGATATTTTATGTATTTGTTGGGATTTAGAGTCCGTACCAGTATTTATGGTAATTGTGGTAATTATTGGACATGACAGATAATGTGTATAGTACGATGACAATGATATGTTGACTTTAAATCAAGTACGAACTAACGACAGTTATACCTGTGGTTTAATTAATTCGTAGGTTTCATCTTTTATTAGAAAATTGATTAGTTAATAACTAGTGTGTTCAGAGCTTATTTCACGGTTAGTAGAATCAGTATGATTTGGCAAATTAGTGCAAGTTAAAGGACAGTACGTATATTTCACGTATTTTTGGTGATATAATCATTGTACAGATACTCGAATTCCATAAATGTAGGGCAGTCTCAGTAACATAACTGGAGTGATAGAATTGTCGGGGTAAAGTGAGACGAATATTTTCATGGGTAATTTTCATGTTACGTAAAGAGTTAACGTTTTAGCATGGATTTTAGTAATGATAGGGTGCTTTGATGCGATTGTCACGATTGTGCTATAAACTTTTTTTAGTCGTGACTCTGTTGAGGTTTTAACCTAGTGTGTTTAAGATAGTTGGTAGGTAAATGAAATTGAAAGGTTGTTGAAGTTGGTAGTGTGTGAAAGCGTTTAGTTTCGACAGAGTTTTTGGGGTAATGTGATACTTGTTTCCTTGGATAGTAGGTTAGATCAGAGTATTTTATGGAAACGCTTGTTACATTGAATGCGTGAGACTAGACACGATTAATGCAATCGTGAGGAAATTTGAGTTGCCAGGGGAATTATAATACTAACGCATTAAACCTTAATGAAACTCATTATCTTTCCAGTCCGGCCTAATCCGCCACGGCCCATCCCACAAATGCCTAACCCTGGTGACCCGCGAGCGCATCACAATGGAACACTGCGACGAGTCAAAGGAAACCCAACGCTGGAGATTCCAAAACTTCAACAGCACCGCAGCCTCAGCAATCCTCCCTCACGAGTAAAACAATCTTCCGTTAAACTAAAAGTGCCAAGCTGATTGAAATTCACACTTCCCCACAAAACAATCAAAAACACGCAAAAATCAAAGCGAAAAGAACGCGTGTACGAACTATTAAAAAATCGAATTTTATTTAAAATAACATATTCTCCAGCAACATAAAAAAACAAACCTGTGATGTGTACACATATCAAATAAAAATAGATACTTTCTAATTGCTATCCTCGTCTTGTTTCACAACTGGTGAGTTATTATCAGAGTTATTGTTGTTTGAACGCTCTTTGCTCACGATCGTTAGCGAGCTCTTTCCTTTGTTGTTCACCCGGGTTAGCGCTGCTATCTCTGCTTGCATCGTTTTTAGTTTGTTGTTCTGGCGTTCGATCTTGTTCTCGTGTTCTCGTTGGAGGTTCTTTAGCTTTGTTCGCAGTTCGTTCTCTGTTGTAAAGTTGTTGGCTTTGAGTTCTGTGAGTTGCTTGTCCTTTTCTAACAGCTGCTTGTCCTTTTGGGCGAGTTGGCGTTGGAGGGAGGCGATTTGTTCGCGGAGTTGGGTGAGTGCTACTACGTGGTCGGAGGAGGAGGAGGCGTCTGGGTGGAGGATTGACGAGAGGTCGTTTGAGTTGTTGTTTGGTTTCTTTGGGGGTGGGGGGTCGTGGGAGGATGGGGAGTAGGATTGGGAGAGGAGGGAGGAGTCTGGGGGGTTTGATGAGTTTTGGGGTTGAGCGGAGGAGTTTGTTGAGCTTGATGAGGAGTTTTGTGGGGGGAGCTTCGTGACGTCGGGGCGGTTAGGGCGCTTTGTGTGGTGGTGGGAGGAGGAGGCGTGGTGGTGGGAGTTTGAGTTTTGGGAGTTTTGGAGGGTTGAGGAGGAGGAGCGTCTGTTTGGGAGAATAAATGAGTTAGAATAGTCGTATTTGTAATTTTTTTTAGCATAATGAATCGCACTCACTTGTTATCCGACCGCTGTTTACTCCCAGCACTGCCGTTATTATTTAATCGCACGTGTGAATGCCTGGACGAGTCGGATCCCTTTGTCTTTGCCAACGCCCGTTTGTACGATAGCGTGCACAGCCAGCACAGGAGTTTGCCTTCGACCTGTAATTTAAATTGAATTTTAGTTTTTTTGCACAATAATCCCACATAACTCAAAACACACAAATCCATTCACCTTCTTATTCTCATCCTTCCTGTCAAACGCGGCTTTGCACTTGCACTGCTCACAGGTCACTGGAGCGCCGTACTTTTTCTCAGAGTTTGTGCACCTCTGGCACCTGTTCCCGATGAACGCGGCGATGATGTTGCAGTACTCGCAACCGGAAGGCTTCCCGTACTGCTTCACGTTCGACTCGCACTTTTTACAGATTGAGGCGGTTGAGGATTTTGAGGACTGTTGGAATTCGGAGCGGCAGTATGTGCACTTTACGACGGGGTACTCGCCACGGCATTTCTGAAACATTAATTAGAGGTTTAGTTAGAGTGATTAATGAAAACTGTTACGATACCTTGTACATTAAATATTTACCTTGCACAACTGCTGCCCAGCAGACAACTCCTCAAAAGGATGACGACTGTAACACCTGGAACACGCAAACAACATATCACCACCACCTCTGGAACTACTATTCCCTCCACCACCTCCTCCTCCTGACGATGAGGTGATTAGTTGTGCCTGCTGGGATGACTGTGACATGATTAAAAACTGGTTAAAAAAATGGAAACTTAATAGATATACGGGGGAAGTTTAATATGCTTTTGTATCACAATTCAGTCTTGTTTTATAGTCGTGTAATGACGGTTAATTAACGTAAAAATAAATAAATATTTTAAACTCTGGTTAGTGGATTTTATTTTTGAGTTGTGTGTGTTTTATTGCGATGCTTGTAAACATGGTTGTGTGTGTGTGTATGATGGGAAGAGGGGATGAGTGTGGAGTGTAAACAAGGTGAGTGTACATGTTTGGATGGGTGGGAGATTTGAAAATTATGGGTTGGGGGATTTGAGACTGGATATGTGTGTTGGTAAGGGAACTGGGTTTTGGTGGTTTTGGGGTGTTTGGAGTGTAACGGTTAAGTTTGAGTCTGCGTTTAATTGATTTAATTTAGTTGTGAAGCTGGTAATGGTGATGAGATAATGATTTGTGTTTAATTAACTGATGAATACAAACTAAAAATCATGATTTTTTTAAAAAGATGAATGATTTGTATTATTTGTAGTATTGTAGAGTTTAATTGGAGGAATGATTTTATATGCATTTGATTGTGGTCGTGATTTAATTGAATTTGTTAACTTAATTTCAATTTTAAACATGAATTTAGTTAGAAAAATTGTCATTTTTACTGTCGTAGTGGTAATTCTTATTCTCTTGCCTTACCTGGCAAGACATGAAAACTGGTATTGTTAAAATAAATTTGGTATTAACTAAACGTGCAATTGACTTGGTTAAGTAGTAGAGTACAATTAAATATGTCCAATTAAGCCATTACAATTAATGCAGTGGATATGAAAACAAGCGCAAGTGTATCTAGTTTTCTTACGTGTAGTTAATTTTCATTTAATTGGGAATGTTGTTAAGGTGGTTAGGGTTAGGGTTAATGATTTTGTGTTTCTGGAGGTGATTCTAAATTGTTTATGAATTTTTTTAAAACACTGAGTATTTAGTATTGACAAGAAATCGTTGGAGTTAAATTATATAATTCTAGTTTTTTTGCTCAGACTATCGATTGATTTAGATTTTTGTTTTGATATTTGACATTTTGTTCCGTGAACATGACGTGGTGAAAGATGCGTTGTTGTAAAATGATAATTTTATCAGTTTAAAATCCTTCGTAAAATTTTCCAGCACTTTTTTAAACCTGTTAACAGATTTTACAAGCAATTTCTTGCGTAGCGCACGTTGGCGTCAAATTTAAATTCGTAATTAGTAAAATTGAGTACTTTTCTCATTTTTATCTTTTTAATGATGATTAATTGAAATGACAAAGTCATGCAGAATTGGTAAAAGATGATCTTACGCAGTACTTAATTAACCAAAAATCTAGTCAGGAATCAATCTTGACATTATTTAGTCCACGATAAAAATGCTTTTTGTGTTTACGGCGAGAAAAGTCATACAATTTAATAACTGGACAAATCAACATGTAGTTTTCAAAATAGTAGAATGTCTAAGCGTTCCAACAAGACGTAATCTAACCAACCAGACTCGTGCAACGTGCTGAAAAAAACAGTTAAACATACATGTAATATATATTAATGCAAATCCGAACCCAATTCGCCAAACTAATCAAAACTGCTACAGACGTTAAATAAAAAACAACTTAATTAAATACCCAATTAAATCTTGATGACCAAAAATAGTTTTAAAATCATTCAAAAAAACAAGCAATAATATAAAGCATTTACCCAATAACCCCACCACCATCTTGAAACAATTTCTTGCGATCGGAAATGACACAAAATTCCAAATTCAAACGTAAATGATAATGGAAGCCAAGTTATTTAACTCACTTAATGCATTCGATTTATTTCCAGCCTTGAATTTAAAATTGAATCAGAATTATGGTGACCGATTAGGATTTTGTGTCGGTTGACTAAATCTCTATGAATATTGAGAACTCGTTTTAATTATCGATTTCAGTTTTCCCCTAAAATACATTTTGAGATTTCACACAAAATCGTGTTCGCTTGAATTTGTAATCGCATTAATTTATAAATGTTTTCACGGTTCGTTTGCGAAACAGACAATAAACACGTACGTATTTAGATTTTCAGCATTTTAACTGTGATTTAAAATGACAAAGTCAAGCGATATTGGTCAAGGATGAATTGTCAAAATCAGCTAATTACAATGATTAAACTTGTCGTGTGATTTTCATGTACTTAATTCTATATGACAAGATCAATAAGTGAATAGTTATTAATTGGCCAAGCTAATCAAGCCAGAAATCAATCTATGATAAAAATGGTTTGCGTTTATTTTCACGACATAAAGAAGTTTTCTAAAACAAGGTTCGAACGAGTTGCTACACAGATACCATCATGTAGCTGTCGAAAGTGAACGATAAAATGGTTGAAAAGATATATCAAAAACGCTAATAAATACACAGTTTAACATGCATGTAAAAATATTTATGCAAATCCAAACCCAATTCGCCAAACTAATCAAAAATGCTAACACTGCTAATCATGCAAAAAAACTCAATTAATGTGCGATTCAATCTTGATAATAAGTGTTAAAATAGTTAAACATCATTCTAAAAACAAGCATAATACAAACCATATTCATCTTGCAATTTCTTGCGAAACGTGATAAATTATTGAAAACGACACAAAATTCCAAAGTATCCTCATGATTGTTGTAATAATAAATCCACAGTGAAATCGATGAACGTTAAGGTTTTGAAACCAAGATATTAAAGTCTGTAGTACATTTAGAGTTATTTCAAGCCTTGTCTAATGAATTTAAAGTTAAATCGGAAATATGGTTAGCAATTATTACGATTATTATTCATTATCGATTTCAGTTTTTTTCTGAAACACATTTTTTAAAGATTTTACACAAAATCGTTGGCGTCTGAAGTAATTGCATAAAATTAAATGCTTTCATGATTATATTGACATGCGTATTTAGATTTTCAGCGTTTTAACGATTAAGCTAATTACATTGAGCTGTGGCGTGGGATTTTCATACACTTGGTTCATCGTGACAAGATAAGTGAACAGTATTTAACCACGTTAATCAAGTCAAAAAAATCAATATACTTACTTGGACTATAATTCAGTCATTGCTGCATTTTCACGACAAAAATTAGTTTTAGACGACTAGAACAAAATATTGGTACTAAACAGATTCAATGCTCTTTTATTTAAGCGATGATAGGGATTAGCTGTCGAAAATGAGCATCTAAACCTACCTACACCACTCATATTTAAGCCAAGTGGTATCTATTGAAAGTTAGTTTTCAAAAAAAGCTAATAATTAAACATTCCAACATGCATGCAATATATATTATATGCAAATCCCAACCCAATTTAAAATCTAATCAAATCTACTAAACACAGAAGTTACACACCCCATCCCATGTTTAACAAAAAAAAAACTCAATTACTACCCAATTCAATCTTGATAGCAACAGTGTTAAAATAGTTAAAAATCACTCACACAAATCTATGCAAAAAATAACACCCATTTGCACACCCAATTACCCCCACCCACCATCTTCATAAACCCATCAATTATGTATTATGTTATAACTATAACTCATACACGAGCAAACTTGTTAAAATTTCTCCAGCCTCCTTAATTCACAAAAAAACTTTCACCTCACGCGCTTTTTAACCACTTCCCTAAACAACAATTTAATCTCAATTTGTACAACTAAAAAAAAACTTTCATAAACGCACGGTTCACTAAATCCTCAAACGATCATCATCTCATGTTAATTTTTTCCCCATTTTAAGAAAAATCATAAAAACTCAAAATTAAAACAAGATTGCTGATACAAAAAAATTCATCTTTCGAGAGAGTTTGAAAGTGAAACTGTATACGGGGTTGTTCACTACGCATGTTTGTAAGCTCGCATGTAAAGCACACACTCAACAGTGCATTCTTACATACCAAATTTCTTACAACCAACCCCATCTTAAAAACCACCCCATAAAAAACCGTTACGGTTGAGCACTACCCAAAAAAACGATCAAAAGCAAACGTATAAATAGACTCTGAAGCGTAATGAACCACCTCATTACTCAACAACCACGCTACTCACTATCTTCTCAGGGCAACCACGTAAGTTCACAAGCTAATTTTCAAAATTTCCTCAAAAAAACTCGTCCAACTATTAATCTTACAAACTTTCCCTTTCCAGCTAAACAACCACAACCATGTCAAAATACTACCTCCTCGCAACCCTCTTCACCCTAGCAACCGCCCAATACTTCTACCCAATCCCCCAAGACCCCTCAGACTCTGGCGAATACATCGAACTCGTCCGAGTCCCCCGCTCCGCATACCAACCCCGTTCCCCACCCTCCCTCATCCCATCATCCCCCCTCCCACCCCGCGTCGGAGCCCCAGGAGGCATCCCCCTCCCCTCCGTCCCCTACCATGCTAACCGCCGTGTAGCCCCACCAATGTACGAACCCATGGTCGCCAGTGGGTCAAAGAAAGAGCCTTTAGTCACCGCCGAGTCCCACGGACATGGACACCATCACGGTCACGACTATGTCGACTACGGAGCATACACCGGGGGATGGGGTGCCTTCGGATGGTACAGCGATCACCCAGTACAGTAAGTTTGGCTTGTATTTTAAATTTGTATGCAATTTTCTCGTGCGTTTTCAATGAACCCAACCTAATCACACTCTAATTTCCCCAACAGCTCCTCCGGATACTAATCTAATTAATTATACTTAACTGTTACAAAACCCCCCGCATTAATAATAAAAACCGTTGTTAAACTTTTAAAAAATCAACTCGTATAACATTTTATTGCATTTCTCTTCAAATGGAGATCAACTTCATTTTCATCAACGCATGATCATATCGCTAAAATAATGCAACAAATAAAAACACAACACAATTAAACTTAACATATTTACACACACACTTATTTATTCAAAAAAAAAATCACCCCCATCCACTCACCCACTCACCAACATAATTTAAACTTAAACCTAAAAGAAATCATACAAGTTTATAACAAAAAAAAGTTGCCTCAAGAATAAAATTCACTAAAACTAAATTATTCACTTCCCCCCTCCCCCACCATCCTCAATATCCTGATCAGTAACCATCCTATCCCCATTATCACCAACACCAACCTCCTCCTCAGGAATAAACTTCTCCACCCCTTCCCCATCCCCACCCCCCTTATCATCATCCCCATCGTCATCCTCCTCCTGCTCCATCAGCTTACGGGCTAGTTTCACGGCGTAGTACTCGTTGTAGTGCGCTTTTCTCTTTGACTCAAATTTTATGCGGGTCTCTGCAATTAATTTAATGAGTCAGTTACAAATTCCAGCACAATGTCAATTAGTTAATCATTCATAAATTCAATTCCAACCCACCTTTACTCTCATCATCCTCATCCTCATCC
Source organism: Entomobrya multifasciata (assembly GCA_034693345.1). NCBI lineage: Eukaryota > Metazoa > Arthropoda > Collembola > Entomobryomorpha > Entomobryidae > Entomobrya > Entomobrya multifasciata. The sequence goes on from JAQFXM010003880.1 coordinate 17,333, forward strand.
TCACTACTCTCCTCCTCCTCATCATCCACCTCCCCCTCCCCATCCTTACACTCATTCAACTTCCTCACCAACTCATCCGCATTAATCTCTTTACTCCTCCTCTTACTGCTCGTGCTACACTGACTAGTTTCCTGCCCCCCATCATCCTCCTCATCCTCATAGTAATTAAACGGCGTCTTCGGCTCCTCAATCTTCATATGCCCGTACGTCTTTGTAGCCGGGTGATAAGTCTCTAAAATATTCATCTCGTCAAACTTTGCCGTTTTCCTAAAACAAATAACAAACTCAATTAAATCACTTCATCCTTTCCACCAAATCAAACTCATTAAACTGTATCCCACTCACGAATGCTTCCTAACACAAACATACCCCTCCCCATCCTCCCCCCCACTCCCCCCACCACCACCACCCCAACAATCAACATCAATACTCCCCCCACCATACTCAACAGTCAACTCATTACTCCCTTGCCTCGTACACCCACCCCCACTCTCCCCACCACCAATACTTCCCCCACCAACACTCACCCCCGAGTTCCTCCTCCCCCCAACCCCAACCCCACTCCCAACACTCGCAGTATCAAAACTGGAGCTACTCTTCAGTATCCCCTTTGGCGGCTTCTTATTCAAATTCTCAGTCATTTTTTCCAGAAAACACTCCACTAAAACTCTACCAAATTAAAAGTATCTCGTCAACAATTAAACGTCTCGTAAACACAAGCTTATCACTCACCCCAACAAAACCACCCGTAAATCCCAACCACCAAGTTTAACCATGTTAATTGCGCAATTAAAAAAGTAAAATCAGCTCTGGAAACACCACTTGTTTACGCGCAACACACAACCTCCTCAACACATAAATTATTTACGACGAATAGCCTGCTGCAGTAGTGCAGATTTTTTTTGCTCTATATCCAAAAAAGTACAGTATGCAATGCACATGCACACATGTGTTCAACGATATATCGGATTAAAATGAGTGGTGGTCTGGGACTGGAATACTGAGAACCAACACTTTGATAGGTTACTTTACTTTGCATAATTCCATATACGTGTACTCTGGAGAGAGACGTGATGAATGTGACACGAATGGGGTTGATGGATAATGATGAGAGGAAATTTGTGATTAAATTTGGTTGAGATGATGGGGGTGGTGAAAATGAGTAGTTTAAAGCTTTCCAAGTGTTTTTTATGAGACGAAGCAGTTTATGCTGACCTATAACTGGTTATGAAGAACTTATGGAACATAGTATGAAGATGATCTTTATTGATTACAGGTCATCCCATCCTACCATATATAAGCTAAAAGTCAGGTCGCTAGCCGTGAGCATTCTCACTAATTGGTTGCTTGGTTGTGTTTACATTATTCAAACACGCTTTCCCTCTCTCCCTTT
>JAQFXM010003881.1:0-18724 GCA_034693345.1 Entomobrya multifasciata
TCGTCTTGCGCACTGGTGATTGCATACCCCCAAACTGGAGACGCATATTCCAGGATTGGGATGATGGATGATTTGTAAAGTAATGTGAGTTCCTTTGCTGTGAAGCCGAACTGTCTAATTGTCCGTAGCATCCATAATCGGCTAGAGGCTTTGGTGACAATAGAGTTCACATGGTCATCCCATGTAAGTTGGCTGTTAATGGTCACACCAAGTAAACGTGCAGATTGTACTTTTTCGACAGGTACGTCATTGACATGGAATTCCCAATGTTGGCTTTTCCGGGCTCTTGTAAAATCGACTATAAGCACCTGCGTTTTCTTGCCATTCAGTTTCATTTTGATTTCATCTGCTGCAACAGGGGCTTTCCATAATATGGATGAAGTTATCAAGTTTTCGGGATGATATTCGATCGCTGCAGTTGTGGCGTCGTCAACAAATCCGTAAACTTGCAGATTTGATTTGTTGAGTTCTTGAAGTTGTTGGAGGAAGGGGTCAAAGATCAAAATGAAGGAAATCGGACCATTCAGGGAGCCCTGAATTAAGCCTCTGGTCATAGGGTAGAACTTTGACAGGATTTTCCCTGCTCTTATGCAATTTGATCTACTTTGGAGGAAGTTAATGAGCCAGTTTACGATACTCCCACTTACTCCTATTTCAATTAATCGTTCAATTATGATGGAATGGTCCACCATATCAAATGCTTTTTGACAGTCAAGTAGGGTAAGCACAGCAGGAGTGGACTTTCTGTCTAGTGACTTTAGAACAAAGTCAATGAGTTTAACCAGGTAGTGGTTGGTTGATCTTTTTGGCAATACTCCAAATTGATATGGGGATATAACTGGTGCGATGTAGTTTAATAGCTGAACATGCATAAAATATTCTGCAAGTTTGGCAATGTTACTGGTTACTGCAATTGGGCGGAGGTCATTTAAGGATCTGATGGGAGAGACTTTAGGTACTACGGCAATAAATCCCTGCCTCCAAGAGTCAGGGACACATCCTGTCTCAAATGATGAATTTAGTATGTGGCTGATTATATAGCATAACTCGAGTGAGAATTCACGCAAAATTACCGATGGGATTGATTGTGGTGATGTACTTTTGTTGGGGTTAAGTTTTTTCAGGCGCACATATATTTCTTCCATTGATACTTGAACAGGGAATTCAGCAGACGGAAGAAAACAAGGTAGATTTTGTCTTTTTAAGGGATTCTCACATGTAGTTATATTTGCAAAGTGTTCCATCACCCTATTTGCAATCTCAGTGTCACTGTAGATCAAAAACGTTCGTAAATTTATGGTATTTTATGTTACTTATCACACTTTGCAGAACAGTTGTTACATGTTACAACCACCCTTTACAAAGTCAATTGAAATCGCCAGCGATCCAGCTCTACAAAGCATACTTAAATGGTCCTAATTTGATCGTCATTTTTGCTTATTAGACATCAGTTACCGACAAAAATATTGGATAATTATTGTTAAAAGTGGATAATTATTGGTCTCAATTGAACTTTTTCGATAGGGGTTTGAAATTAGTTTCCAAATCATTGCTGATGTTTGAACTTTGTTTGTAATTTTTAAGCGTTATGTAAAATTTTCTATCTCTGAACTTTTTACTAGCAATTAATAATTAATGTGCATTGCGTACGTCCCGAATGCAATGCTCTGTATTGTGCATATCTTTATAGAAACTATTTGCGTACACATCAAATTCATACAAATATTTCGAAGCCAGTAACACTGCACAACTAAGAAGTGCTGCAAATAAAATGTAAGAAGCATATTTCGGTTGAAGATTTCAACAGCTCATTGATATTGCAAATTTAGCTTTACGGGTATTAAGACCAAAATCTCCAGCAAAATATGTCTTATTTTTTATCCAATTTTTGAACTATTTTTTACTGCAATAAAAGCCATGTAAAAATGAATGAAAGCTTTCCACAAGTTTCAAAAGTATACGTTTTCTAGTCTGAAACTCTTTGAAACCGAAGTGAAACCTTTAAAAGTAATGTCTTATTTTCGAACAAAAAATACGCATGGCCCTGTAATTCACAATATATGGTGAGCGCGTTAGCAACAAGAAAAGTATCCAATTAACTTTTAGCATATAATATCATTGTAAGTTTGCTTGGTTGAATAGATAATAAATACCAATATGATTAATTGTGTTGTTAAGTTATTTGTCAGAACTACCATGTGAAATTGACAAATTAGGTTTATTGCTTTGTAAATCTGACACATCATTGGTTCGTCCAAATAAATTCAGTGAAATGCTGAATTTTGTGCTGATCTGTTTATTATTTTTAGTCGATCAAATTTACAGTACCGGCATTTACGATGAAGACGATGGACTAACAATTCAAGGTCGTAGTGACAATACACATTCATGGTGCTATCAGCAAGACAATTGCAAGGAATCTGGGCCATCTTCATCTTGGCAACAAGGGGAATGTAAAAGCGGCAAACGACAGAGCCCAATCGACATAACTACTTATGGAGCTACAAAACTTGCATATGCAGACAGTACTGGAACACTTTCCCCGGCAGAACTAGATTTCTCTGAATCACATGAGAACTATGATATGAAAGAGTTCCAAATGGCTAACAACGGCCATTCAATAGTTTTAAATGAGTTTGTCACCGAAACTGGTAAACCATCAACATTCAAATGGGAAGGTATAGAAAACGCAGTTTATAAACTTCAGCAAGTTCACTTCCATTGGGGACCAAATGATACTATAGGTTCTGAACACACAATTGATGGCAAACCTTTCCCGGCTGAAATGCATTTGGTGCACTATCGATCGAACGAAGGTGAAAATGGATTCTCATCTTTTTTGGAGGCAGCGCAAAGTGGAAAAGAAGATGCGCTTGCGGTTATTGCTATATTTCTGGAATTAGGTGAAAACGTTGTCACGTCATTTCTGGAGCCTGTTGTATCCAATTTGGGAAAAGTTGTGAATAAAAAAGATAAAGTATTGGTGAATAATGTAACATTTGAGTTGGGAGACACGTTTCAAAACGGACATAAAGCTTTTCACTATATGGGATCGTTAACAACGCCGGATTGCAACGAGATTGTGGCGTGGTTACTTTTATTGAATCCGATGAGAATTTCAGCGAATGATTTGGTAGCATTTAGAGGTGCTGTTAAGGAAAATGATGTTCCATTAATAAATAATTACAGGTAATTGAAATACTATTTAATTTAACTGTCAATTTTAATTTGACAAAATATTTTGTGCAAATTCTGGTTACGTTTTTAACAGATCTGTACAAAAAAGTAAGGCCCAGGCTTTTCGTCTGCGTATTAAATAAAGAAAGAAGAGCTCGACTGACGTCAAATGTTTTAAATTACAATATCCTACTTTGGTATGTGAATGACGTGATATTATTTATTATCAGCATAATGAGTTTACAGAAATATAAATGATAAGATAAGTGTACGGCAAATGGTTAATGATGATTGCAGAGTATTTTGGAGAATACAATACCAATGGCGTGATATAAGAAGCCAAAATATATTCATCGAATGTATTTGATTCATACCACAAACCGTTGGTCTGGTGTCAATGGTGATATAAGTATGCGCAATTAAGATAATTCAATCAACGATTTTTGAATGAGAAGAAGATTTAATTAATGTAAGTAATAAAAATTATGGCAATACGGGAAAACAATGTGAGTTACAGTAATGCGATGACTCTATTTGTGATATAAACTTTTTTGATTTTTTGATATGAGTTTTGAAAATTACACATGTTGTCCATAAATTGATCTATAAAAAGTGATAAATTATTTATTCTATTCATTTCAGAATAGAAGGTTGAATGAATGAAGTAATGATTTGAATGACATACAATATTGCTGAACCATCATATTTTAAGAAAATAAAAAAGAAACGATAAACTAACTACTAGAGTTAACCTGTATTTATTGTCTTAAAAGCTCGTCAAATTCCTCTGCTTTAATATCCAAAGCATCAAATGACTCAATAAAAATACCATGAATTCTTTGTCCTGCAACCGGAGTAAGAAGTAAAATTTCCTCTTGAAGTTCTTCCTCCATTGTAATCATAACACCACGAAGTCCACCAATGTGATATTTTGCCTCGTCTGCAGGAAGATCTTCATCTCCGATTCTTTTTGCTAGTTAATTAAGAATTAGGGAAGCTACACGAGCAGTTGTTTCAATTTTTAACTTGACAACGTTTCCAACGTCCTCATTTTCACTTTCTACTACAGCCAGGATTTGCTGAGAACCAATAGCAAACATGTCCCTCAATTCCCACCATTTGTCAATCACAGCGTCCCAATCAACTTGGCGAGGTAATGCTTTGAAAGTATAGCACAACTAATAACTATGCTCAGTGTTTAAGTATTTATTACTAATTAATTATGTGAATAAATTAAAATATACCTGGAGCCGAAGTTGTAACTGCTACACATGCTGACAAAGAAACGAAAAACGCAAATCCTTTCATTTTATATATATAACTGCGCTGAAATTAAGTATTTTTTAAAAGTTTCTGTAAAAATTATGACCCGGCGTGTACACATTCTGAGCTCAATTTTATACCATATTTATCAATTTGTTGAACGTTCAATCTTTTGTACATTGTCAATGTCTAGTCCAATTGTAATCGGCAAGACATGATAAGTAACAAGTTCATTTGTATGTTTTTGATGGACTTTAATCGCATCATCACCGCTTAACTCAATTCCAGCTGCGTGATAACCAGATATATAAAAGGACAAATTTCTCTTTTTATCTAGTTATCCAAATATTTACTGATTAGTACACAATTGACCATAATGAAACCTTTTAAATTGTTTCCATAATAGTATTAGTAAATAAAATAAGTCTTGTGTCAATCATTTTAATCGAGTCAAAATACAAGTGCAAGATCAATCATTACATTAGCAAGTCTATTTCTGGTATATTATCACAGGGTTTTTGGTCTTGAAACTTGTTTATGCATCTTATCTAAACTGATTCCATGGGAAAATAATTAGCAAAAAATTGTATAGTTAGTTAGAACTTGTAGAAGTTCCAATGTCCGGTAAAATAAAATTATGCATACATTCTGATCTGAAGCAACCACCAAAGTAATGCCATAGGGATGTATTTGTGTTTTTAAAGTAAAATCATGATGAGATGTGAAGCCACTTTATTAGCAATATTGGATTAAAAAGGCGTATAATAAATTGCAAAATAATTGTCTGCTAAAATTAAAAACTTATAACCTATTTTACAAAATATTTTTATAGCTTTCATATTGGCTCATATTATTATAATTTTATCGCTGATAAAATATAGTGAATGAAAAATTGATAACGAAATATTACTCGTCTTCTTATATGAGTATATTGTTCAAACAGACATTGGTTTTATAACTTTATATAAAATTACTTGTTCTTTATGCTTCGCTTGTCGGTAATATTTTTTTGACGTCTTTTGTCTGATTACAGTAAAGACAAATAAGTTCACACGACGAGGTAAACTATGAAAGTCTAATTTCTACTTTCAATTATTCTAACATATTACTATAATGTCCAATAAGGTGTTACTTTTAATAATATATTTAGTTCACGAAATATACTGTACTGGCATTTACGACGAAGATGATGGACCAAGCCTACAAGGTCGTAGTGATGACCACTCATCTCCATGGTGTTACGAACAAGACCATTGCAAACAATCCAGACAGCACACAGCCTGGCAGGAGAACGAATGTAAAACCGGCCAACAACAAAGTCCAATTAACATAGATTGTGACAAAGTTGTAAAGCTTGCAATAGCAAGCACTACTGGACCAAGGCTACCGTTGCCTTTAAATCTCCCACCAGTTTCTTCGACAAGACCAGTGAGTACCATAGATTTATCCAGTGTTCATCAGAATTATGTTATGAAAGAGTTTCAAATGGCTAACAACGGCCACTCAATAGTTTTGAATAAGTTTGTAACCGAAACTGGTACAGCACCAACATTCAAATGGGATGATAGAGAAAATGGTATTTATAAACTGCAACAAGTGCATTTTCATTGGGGTCCAGATGATACTAAAGGTTCGGAGCATACTATTGATGAAAAAGCTTTCCCGGTTGAAATGCATTTGGTACACTTTCGTTCTGACGAGGGTAACAACGGATTTCCTACTTTTTTGGATGCTGCGTTAAGTGGGAAAAGAGATGCACTTGCGGTAATAGGAATATTTCTGGAACCAAGCGTAAATTTAACTGAATCTTTTTTAGAGCCGGCTGTTTCCAATTTCGGAAACGTTTCAAATAAAATTGACAAAGTTCAGGTGACATCACAACTTAACTTAGGACAGAATCTGGTAAATGTGAACGAAGCGTTTCATTATATGGGCTCTTTGACTACACCAGGATGTAACGAGATTGTGGCATGGTTGGTAGTACCGAATCCTGTGAAAATTGCACCGGATGATTTGACAGCATTTAGAAGCGTTGTGAAAGAAGGTGAAGGTACACCTTTGCTAAATAATTACAGGTAATTGGTATACTTTCAATTTTGAAATATTTCTAATACGTCTAAAAAATTGTTAAATTTCTTCACAGATCCGTACAAGATAACAAGGAACGAGTTTATCGTTATACCATTAAATAAAATAAAAGTGGCTACATTAAACTTGAGTAATTATTACATTATGAAAGTATTCGTGATGAAACATAAGCAAAACGTATGTTTTTATATTAAGTCGAATTTATGAAAGTTTACAGAGTTAGCAAACTATTTCTACTCTATATTAGTTCTAAGTTGGGAAACGTTATATATACCAGCCAAGTAATTACTAATTAAATGAAGTTGTACCTAAAATATTATTATTAAACAAGTGGTTCTTGTATGGTTAATACCAAACTTATCGTATAATAATTTTAAATGTAAAATTTTGCGAAAATTTGTATCTGATATAAAAATATATACGGCTCCAAAATATTCTGAAGAAAATATTGGGCTGCCACATTTATTCGAACCAATACCAAATCTACGAAATTTTATCATACAATATTAACTACTTCCTTAATTGCTGCATTGTTCAAATATTTCAATGAATAAAACATGTAGAAAAAATCCACTGCTAAATTGAACTACAGCAGCATCTGCAAAAATTCTACAAAACATTTTTGCACTTATATTATATTGCCGGCGGCCACAAAAAATTAATTATTCAATATTTATTTTTACTCATACACAAAAATGAGAGTTTTAGGAACTTTGATAATCTTCGTCTTAAATCTCGTTTTTTGGATAGATGCAAAAAACAGTACCCATATGGTACAAAGTTAGTCACTTTTATTTTTCATCTAAAACTTTGCGTCCAAGTGCTTGGTATAATCTGTGTCCTTTATTTTTAGAGCGTGCAACCATTCTTAACACAAATGTCTGGCCAGATGCCATAATACCTTATGAACTAGACTCCAGCCTTTTACCAGAGCACCATCGTATAGTTCACCAAACATTTGCAGAGTATGAACGTCGAACCTGCATACGTTTCCAGCCTCATAAAAAAGAGCAAGGTTTTATGAAAATTTATTACAATTCAGAATTATCCGGTGGTGGTGGTGCAGGTCCTTGTTATATTGCTGATCAACAAAGAGTTACAATTGGAAACGGATGGTTTTTCGTGCAAATTTTGGTACATGAGATTGGGCATCTGCTATGTTTACCTCATGAACATCATCACAATGAGCGAGATAGCTTTATAGAGTATTTAAATTGTGATGTGGATGAAATTTCTTCTAAATTTGAGAAGCATGACTTCTTCAAACATCATCGTGGCCATTTGTATGACATAGCAAGTCAAATGCATCGAACTTGTGGTCAAGGTTGTTCGGGGATGCCAAAGCAAGAAAATCAAGGAGGTTGTGGCAGTCAAGTTACAAATGGATTAAGTGTTTTGGATGCGGATACAATAAACGACTTTTATGACTGCGACGAATGTCATCGTCATCGTTGGAGACGGAGGCACTCGTTAACAGACGAAGATAAACGTAACCTACTTGAATTTGGTTCATACGAGAACGAGACAACTTATTTGTGTAGAACTTTTGTTGGCGATGAAATTGCTCCAGGAAAATGGGTGCCTTCGAAAGAAACATGTTTTGTGGGATTTGAGGGTAAAGAGTGGCCAAATGGGGATAAGAATAAAAGATTTGTGCAGTTATTGGTTGTGGAAGGAGATGAGCCGAAATATACGGGAATGGCTGTAGATTTTGGGAATCAGCCGTACTATATTCGAGTGGGAAGAACGGGATGTAGTATTGCAATATATGCGGCATTATCGAAAATTACGGTGGATGGAAGGACGGAAAGCTCTGTTGGGAAAGTTTATGAAAATGATTTGACAGTGGGAGTTTTTAGTTTAGGACGTGAAGTTGTGAGAAGAAAAGATTATGAGATATTAGGCTGCAAGGAATAAAGCAGTATTATATCCTAAATGAGTGTAAAAACGACTACGTTGAAAATAAATAAATATAATCCCTAAAATTATTTAAATGAACGAATTATTAATAATATTACACTAAGAATTTCAATTTTGAAGTGAATTCTAAACTGAATTCTACATTCAGGATGGAATGCTTTCTTTCTATTTAGTTAATATTTGTTCAAACAATTTTTTAAATGCACTAAATACTCAATATTTAGATGCATTCTAAACATATGTTGTTAATTTTGATTTTGAACTCTCGTTCCATGTCAATATTTATGTCTAAATAATCTGAAGCATATTAATGTTGCAAATATCCTGTATCGCAAATATTAATGCCGCATTGTGATTTTGGTAGTTATTGCGTCTACAGGTTTACAATGCAACCAATATTTGATTGTATTTTTTCAAGACTAGTAATTTCATTCTTCAAGCCAAGCGTTGAGTTGAAGCTATCATGACAATATGATGTCTACCTGTTCATTTAGTTCTTTCGTGCTCCGTCTGTTATCAAGTTTTACTTACTTGAATCTTTTCATAGCGGCCAAAGATGAAATTTCTGTGTGGCCAAACGCTACCGTGTACTATCAATTCGACCCTGAATTCACTTTGGGTGACAAAGAGCAAGTTCAATATGCAATAGAAATTATTGAATCGAAAACATGTATACGATTTCACCAAATTGAAAAACCTTCAAGCAACCAGGGCTACATAAGCTTAAAATTTTCTCAAGATGACTGTGTAAACGCCGATATTTGTTATCAAAATGGAACACGTCAAGTTGCTTTGTTTGGTCCAAATTGTGTAAGATGGCCAAAAATCGTACATGGTTTATTACTTAACTTATGTTTGAGACACGAGAATGTGAGATCTGACAGAGACGAATGGATAAGCTACGATAAGTGTGGTAGAGTTCCCCCAAAGGGTAACTGGGATTTAAGAGGTCATTTGTACGATTACACAAGTGGAGTACATGATAATTGTAGAGGTTGTCCAAATGGAAAAGGATCGGCTAAGAAAAATGAGGTATTCGTTTGTGGAGAGGATGTTACAAAGGGAATTAGTGTGTTGGACGCTGAAAAGTTAAATGATTATTACAAGTGTCAAGGTAACCGTTCAAATTTATTTTCAAAATTTTGAATTTGTACATAGATTTGTGACTTTTTGTTACTTAATATTTTAAATTTTAAGGTTGCCACCGTCATAGATGGCGCTCTGATCCAGCTGAAGAAGAAATGAAAGATGCATTTCATTTAGAAATGTATGGCAACGGTGAAGAACACATTTATATTTGTAGAGGTTACTATGAAGGGCGATTTATTGTGGGTAAATATACTTTCAAAACAAAGCGTTGTCATGTTCCATGGTTTATGTTTAACAAAGAGGTAGTATTGAAAGATCATTTTCAAATTATGATGGTTTCAAATCACAACAATGGAGATTATCGAGAGTTGGATGTAACGGTGCAAAACTTTCACTATTTTGTACCAATTGGTAGAACAAGATGCGGTATTACTACTTATGCTGCTCTAGCTGAGTTTAAGGATAAACATGGAAACAATGTTAAATCGGTTGGAGTGGTACGTGCAAATGATTTCTCCACGGCGTTGGTTACGGATAATGGAGAAACGAAGGAAGTTTCTAAGTTTAAGGTTTTGGGATGTAAACCAGTACTTAAAAGCACAGTGCCAAGTGTGGGCGGTAGTAAATAATTGCAAAAAAGGGTTTCATATTTCTGTTTAAAATAATATTTTTATTGTAATGTATAAACTAAACAATTAAAATAGATGACCAAAATAACTTAGTTTTACCTAGTAACTTCAAAGTTTGCATCAGAGTTTCATGCTTATAGTATGTAATAATTTACTGTTAACTCAGTATTCTTTTGGTTATCCCAATCAAATAAGTATCAAAAGAAAGAGTTCCCCCACGGTTATAATTAGATTTGTTCCAATATTTTCTGCAACAAATTGAAGTGAAAGTATCTTTTTCCAAGTTCAAGGATTTCAAGTATAAGCAAGCGAATTGAAATAACGTGCATATTTTGTAAAATGTATTGTGCATTGCGATAGGACCATACTTATTGGTTTTTCGAATTAATCTTCCTTGAATAGTTTCCTACTAAAGTGTAATGCTAGTAGAGCTAAAGAAAAAACATGTCAATAAATTCCGAGAAAAACTGTTGCGTTTTTCGAAAACTAACAATTTTTTTGTACATTCCTACATGCATGAGTATATCAATCTCGTTGCATTTTTTTATTTTATTCATTTAAAATTGCTATTGATAGATAGAACTTTGATGTTGTGAACCCCTTTTTACATTTGTGCTACACAATTAGATGCTTCAAAATTAAATAAAGACGAAATAGGCAATATTTTGTTTTGGATGTTTTTCATTTATTTTAAAATCGGTTCATCATTTATGTTTCCCCTTTGATGAATTAACGTTTTTTCCTGACATTAAGCAAGTTATTTGTTTGATTCCAAATGACTGAGAAAATCTTCAAAACTCTTTCTTTGTTTCTCCAGCAGCTTTACATTTTCCCTGTTAAACCTAGTGATAAGCCCACATCCAATGCGTATTCCAATTTTCTCCAACTTCGTGAAAACTGTCCAAATATTAGAATCCAATATCTTATTTCGTGCTTCAAAGCCGTAAAACTGAACAACGGACTTTTTGGTTTCATCCTCGCCTTCCGGTAAAATATACCGAGCTCTTACAAATATTGTCCTTAAGTTGTCCTTCGTTGGTAAAATAAAGTCCAAATTTACTGCCGTATGTGTGCTCAAATATATTTCCCTCAAATTGGGCAAATGAAGCTCAAGTGGAGTCTCCAAATCCCACCAAGGTGTATGACCACGTTCTCCACATGCCATTGGAAGTTTTAGGGTAAGTCTAACTAATCTCTCTGCAAACTTTTCCTTAATCACTTGAAAAAGTTCCGACCAATTTATAAATGGATGAGCAATACCAAATGAAATAGTCAATGAAGACAAAGGCCATTCAACATATGGGGAACTCAGTTTATCAACAATGTCAAGCGTATCAGTGGATAGCTTAATCTTTAATGCTTTCAGATTGGGCAGCGGAAAACTAAAAAAGTCATATTTATGCTCGCCTTCCTTCGCGTGCAAAATAGAAACATGATTATTTTTCTGGACTAAATTGTTAAATAATGGCGCCTTAAGACGACGAATTTCTAAACATTCCAAATATTTAAAACAAGAAAATGGCGTTTCCACTAAATACTCTTGAAGCGCAGGCAATTCATCGTCCTGGTATTCACTTCTATCAACTATTGACAAACGTTTTAGGTTTGGCATGCAAATCAACCACTCTTGTAGTCTAGTTACGTATTCAAGGTCAATCATATGATCATCGATATCTAGTGTAAAGTCGATTACATACACTCCATATCTTTGAAGCAAGGTAGATATTTGCTCAGTAAATTCCTGCAACTCACCTTCACGTTCGTCGTTGTATTCATTAGAATCGGGTGTGCTCACTGAAAGTTTTGGATTTACGAATGGGTTTCTAGTTGGTAACTGACCCGAATGAGTAAGCCTAAAATGTTCCAGAAAGCTATATAAATTGTGCCGATCAAACCCCGCATCGTAATAAAAGTTATAAGACATCTCCTTTTGTATTATTTCTTTAATGTTGTTTGCGCCCTCGAAAATATGGCAACTGTCATAGGTTAGCTTATCAATAGCAACGTTCCAAATTTTACAAACTTGCCGGCAGTTTCGAAAATCTTTGAGAGGCAGAGCATTTTGATCTACATTTGTCCAAAGGTTGGAGATTAGTAGACTCATGACTGATTGAAAAAGAAATAGCGGTTTCTGAGGCGCCAGTATTTTTTGGAAAAATGGCGATGAATTGTTCAAATGTTCACGACGATTAACCTTATTTGTAATTATTTCCCAAATCTGTGAATGATAAAGAAATTAATATAATTAACGAATGAACTTGAACAATATGACTTCATGGATAAAATTTCGTTTATATGCATTTATAGCTTACCTCGATAGGGAAGACATTTCCTAATTGGAAAGCGTCTTTATCAAGAAGGTCGTGGGTGTTGTTTCCACAATTTGATTGTTTGTCAACGAACTCCATCGTCAACATTACTGTGTGTTAAAGTACTCTTTTTAGAGAAATAAATCGCTGCGGGTCAAGTTTATAATAACTTATTCGTTCAAATAGAGGCAAATAGAAAACTACCAACTCTCTTCAAGTATTAATGCGATCTGTGTAAAAGCCGCACAAGTCGAAATAAACCATATCCACATTCTCATTCGATGTTCATGAGATAACGATAACAATGTACTGTTTACTTTATACCAACCATGTGATAATCGTAAACTTTCATAATGGGGTTTCATAATGTATGTCTGAAACAAATGTCATGATAAGATGTGATAAATTCATGTGTAGTTCAAATGAATGCTGGTCTGGATTAATTCCAAAATTTATCAATTTCTTTCATAAATATTATCTAACTTTGTTCACGCGTTAGTGATAATAAAGTATTATGTTTCATAGATGTTTCAACAATATCAGTCAAACCAATGAATAAGCCATGCTTTAGCCTATATAATACGTTATGCCAAAGTAAAATGAATCATAGGTAAAGTGTCATGACCTTGGCAGATGCAAAAAGACGAAGTACTTCATTAAAGCATATATACACGATGTAAACATATTCGCAGAATTTTTTTCGAAGTACATATTTTACCTCTTCAGGTATTTACTATATTATGACGTCAAGCAAAACAGAAGTTTAAGAGTTGCTTCTAAATAAGCAAACATTTAATTGATAAAGCACAATAAAATTACGTAGCTTGTTTGCTACAAGTTTTACTTAGCATATTGCACTAAATATTTTCTCATGCAAACGATTGCATACGATTTTTTCTCATGTAATTTTTTGTAGATTTATACATTAATTAACGTTTTCTACAGTAGAATCGGCATGCAATGTAGGTTATATGTAAATTATTAATTCGATTACTTGATTAATTATAACGTTCTGTTTTTAATGGCTTCTTTCTATGTTTAGGTGTTTTCTCATCACACTAATGACAAATAATTATTTGTTTCGAGTAAATATTTCATGATAGAAAACTTAACGGTTAGCCGTGACATATTTGTCACTTTGTATCTTTTATAACAGTGACAGCAGCTATTTTATAAAAGTATTACACATAATACTGAATCGTTTCCTAAATACGCCGTATATTTAAGAGAAGTATGAATTTATGAGTAATCAAATCGTAACACTTTAAGAGAAAATTAATGAATTTGTGCAACTGACGAGATCTCCGCATGTAAAGCATAAAGCCATATTTATAATACTTCAAAAAGTACACAATTAGTACCAATTGCTCAGCAAACAAGTGATTCGATATCGAATTCAAGAAAACCTTTATGATTATACTTGCCTTTTTGTCATTCGACATATTCACTAGGGTCCCAAAATTACGTAAGGCAGACGCTTAACGATGCATTGTCATTAAATATTGGTTATCAAACCAACATGTGCAAAATCTATTCTGGTTTTCTATTTATTTTTTCATGCTTTTTGTTTTTGAGCAAGCCTATTTCAGTTTTTTCTGACAACAGAGTGTCGGCGGATTCATATTATTCCAGTCTTAATACTAAAAATCCTTTTAGACTTTTTTATAATAATTTTGACAAATTTGTCTGGTTGATTAATGTTCTGGATCAGTGTACTATTCAGTTTTCTCGAAAAGCTGGTCTAAGACAAGATTTAGTTTTTAGCGCACTTTCACACTGCAATTTGATTTTACACAGAACCACAACATGCATATCGCTTCATACAGTAACAAGAAAGAGACCAAGACTAAAGTATATCAACAAATGGACACAAGGGGACTACTGGAACTACACGGAATATCAAGATATCTCTGCAAACTTTGTGCAGATATTCCTACGCACGAAATTCCAAACATTGTCTTGTAAACTTTGCCTCATTTACAGCAAAATATCTGACCTCGTCCCATCTCGTCTTTACTAATGCTTTAGCAACATACCATGACGTTTTGAAGTATCGCAATATAAGTCCAGTTCCCTATGATTTCATTATATTACCAGCTTTCGACATTTATAAACCTGAGATTATGTTGGGACATCATCATCTTCGAACACAAATAATTGTTCTCTGGAAATTTGAACCTAGCAGTGAAGTAATATATTTACCATTAAATATTTGTTTACCTTCTACGTCTTTTTCTGAATTTTATAAACTAACTGAAGCCCATATAGTAAGAGTAAATGTAACCGCACCAAATGACTTTTTAAAATACTTGAAAAACAAAATATCGGACAAACCTCTTCAGAAAGAAGTTTTTAAAGTAAATTCGTTTGTCTCCAAATGCCCATACTCTAAAGGATTAGGGCTGCCCATTGTTAAACACATTAATTTTGTAAGCTGTCTTGTCGACATTGTGAATGTAAAAACATGTCGCAACAGTTCAAATAATGTTGTCAAACCTTTGTTTAAATTTGTTGAACATAAACTTGTCGACAGTGAAACCCAAGTCGTCTCGTATGGAGCTCAGCAGATTAGCATCAAATATACAATATATATCAAACAAAGTGAAATTTTGAAGAACACATTTATTGGAAACAATTTCATTGCCCTTTTAGCTCCAATATTTTTTCATGGTTGGATATGGCTGGTAACAACTTATGTAGTTGTAGGATTTATGTTGCGAGCTACTTGTGAGGGACCAATAAATTCGTACTTTTGGCTTCTTATAACTGCAGTTGAACAAGGAACTGATCTTCGAAGTAATATTAGCAGTAAGTCTTGGCATCTCGTTGGAATATGGATATATACTGCATTCCTGCTTCGAAATGTTTATACAAGTTCAATGTACACATACATTACAATTAAACCGGAAAGCAAAGGAATTCCTGAAAATTTTAAAGATTTGGTAAATGACAATAAAATGCAGCTTTACTTCACCGACAAACTTAGAGAATGGATCTCAGAAGAACAGAAGAGAGACTCCACTCAGTCTAAACTCGGTTTTGTTTCCTTGCATAATGGTTCTGAAACGAGAAGATATTATTATGTAAAGCATCCAGAACGCAAACTCGCATGCTCCAGACTTGAAATTGATCAAATTCTGAACGGGTATATGGATGAAGGGGAACCCGAAATATGTGGAAATTGGACTCGTGCTGGATATCTTTATTCAACTGACACTGTTACTAAGGAAGGGATTTGGGAACCAAGAGGTGTTTACTCGAAAGCAACAATGGCATATTTTGGAGGCGCTTTCAACATTTACGAAAATCAAACTGAACCTGGAAAGTATTCTTTATGGAAGCATTGGGCGCATCCAAAAAATTGGATTCTATCTGAAAGAATAGAAAATGGTTTGAGGAGTTTATTAGAATCGGGCATAAGTGCCTACCAACTACATTGGAATGAGCTATTAGCACAAACAGAATCCTTAAAAGAATTCAGCCATGTTAATCGTTTAAGGTTACGTTGGTCATTTTTTGGTTTATCGGTTCGGCTTTTGTCTAAGCATGCCAGTCTGGCGATATTTTCAAACTTGGCAAATATTGTTTCAAAGGAGAATGATAAAAATTTAAATCCAGGTAACCTGAGAGATATAATGGTTATTTGGTATTTATTTGCTGTAGCAAACCTAATAGCAGTTCTTATATTTCTTAATGAAACAAAATGTCTTATTTACACGTATAAAACAATCAGAAAGAGAGTACAAACTGCCTGGATTTCTAAAAAGACATTACTATTTAGGATAGTGAAATCGTTTCACGTATCTTTATTTTTTAAACGGTGCCTGAAACAAAATAAGGCCAGCGGGAATTAAAGTATTTAGTAAAAAGTGACTTCGAAAAATACTTTTATGTAACAGGTTTTAAGTTTATGGCCCTAGTTCCTTTCCACAAATTTGTGTGAACCCTTGACATAATGCGTCAAAGTGTTATAATTATTTGGGTTCGTGACATTCATTTCCTATTTCATTTTCACCAATGTCACTATTTCATTCGGTCCTTAGTTCGGTTAATCAAATTTTGGTGACGGGCAGAGTTGAAATGGTTTAGATTTTTTACTGACATAAGTAACTTTATTATTTTAAACAGGCTTTACTTTCTTTTCATTATTTTTAGAAACAAACGTTATGAATAATGGCAATATTCAGGATATTGAAGACATCTTTGGTTCGTACTACAATAAAAAATTTCAATTTAAATAATAAATTACAAATACAAAAAGCAATCAAGTTGCGATATATAAATTCGACATGATTTCTTCTGAAAAATAATAAGGATACTTAGAAAACTTAAGCAACACCTTGTAAAACTATAAAGAATAATAATATATATTATCAAATCGCTTTACAAAATCCATCCAAGTAAGGTAAAAGCAAAAAACCATATAAACCAGCATAAATTTATCTTATGTTCCAATTAATTATAAAAATCTAATGTAAATCATAAAATATTACTTTACTTACATTCTTAATTAACATATTGCTTACTAATCTAAATTCTTGTCATGCAAAACTCACATAAACAGATATTTTTAACCTTTCCATATAACAGTAAATTGGATTACTATTTATACGACTCACAAAGACATTTAAAATATAATTTGCCTGTCGAACACATTTCGTTAGGCCAATTTATCGTGTGATCTCCCAAAACCGCTGCCGTCTTTGCGAGTTTGAAGTTACCTGAAATTTCTTTAAGTTGACAAAAATTGTCCAAATATTGGAATCCCTCATGTTCTCCTCAAAACCCATAAACTCAATAATTGAGTCCAGTTTCTGTAAAACAGGCAAGTCGTACGTCACATTTACAGAAATTTCCTCCAAGGTATTTTTCATGGGTAACAGGAAATCCAAACATACAAAACTATCAATCAATAATAATGACATCTTTTTCAAATTGGGAAAAAATAGACTTCCATTTTTAAAATCCTGCCAAAGTGGACCTTCCGGTGTTTTATCCGATCGTTCAGATGCGAAACGGAAAGAAACAAGGGTGTTTGCAAATTTGGTTTTGAATCATTTGAAAAACAGTGGTGCATCCAGTCGATTCTTCTTGATTAAGCCCATGAATATTTGTAAGTGTCAAAGATTCTAGACACAACTGAACATCAGGAGAACAAAGCTTTGAAATGTCTTCTTCTGTCTCAAATTCCAAACGCAAATTTTTCAAATTGGGTAGTGCAAATGTTACAAAATCATAGTTAGCTCTGCAATAACCGAAATCTACTGAAGAAATTTGAGTATTCTTCAAAATAAGCTGATTGAACACTGGCTCTGGAAAGCTATCAACTTCCAATGTCTCCAACTTTTTCAATTCTGGGAATGGAAAATCGTTTTTATACTCGTTGAAATTAAAGTTCCTATGCCAATCGCTACATAACCACGAACATTCACCCCGAATTTGCAACGTTTTTAAGTTTGGAACTTGTGAAAACCAGTCTTTGAAAATTGACGGGTTTTGGTAGATGAGAAACTCGTTAATGGTCAAATACAAGCTTTGGATATGACATCCATGTTTGGATAGCATTACTGAAATTTCTTTTGAAAATACTTTGTAGTCTTCTACTATTGGTTCGCCATTCTCATCATCACCAGCTTCAAATTCATCTTCTCCACTTGAAATGGTCACCACAAGATTTCCCCAAATCAGAGGATTCCTTGATTTAGGCAGATTTGCTGTGTGGGTAGACTCAAAATGACGAAGAAAATCACGTAATTTATTGGAATTGTTAGCTCGAATGCTGAAATTACTGAAGTTGGTGGTGTAAATTATTGAACTGAAAGCTTTGCCAATATCGTTCATTGATTTGTTCCCTCCAATAGTTTGACCAAAATGTTGAAATTTCTCAGGAATCAATTTGTCAACAACATCGTTCCATCTGGAACACACTTGTCGACATTTGAGGACATCCGTGACAGATAATCCTGGAAGACTATCTTTGTTCCAAACTGTGGGCCCTACAAGGATAAGGACTTCTTTCAGTAGGTATTCCGACGGTGAAATTAACTTCCGGAAGAATAATGATGAGTTGGAAAGATTTGTAATATCTTCAGTGCCTTTGCCATGTTTTACCAAGTTTTTCGCGACAATTTGCCAGATCTTTAAAAAATGAATAATGCTTGGTTATACACTCCACCAGCATAAGGCCCACTGTGTACACACAGTGATGCTAGTTCAACATTGCATTGGGTGCTGGAGTGTAAAATGTTA
>JAQFXM010003882.1:0-18723 GCA_034693345.1 Entomobrya multifasciata
CCGGCGCAGCCGGCTTTCTTTTTTACATTTTATATGACTTCTGGCACTTATTTACCTCATGTTTACATGATTTATTAAAGAGGGAAAACAGGTAAAACCCCCATGATGCCAGTAAGCAATGTAGTGAAATCCAGCCAAGGAAAGTGAAACATGGTCTTATGTTCTGCACGTTCACCAAATGTAGTTGAGGAATTGAGCCAAAAAGGAGTTTGAAAAAAATAGAAAACGAAATAATATTGAACTATTATTTAAGATTTGAGAATTGTGAATGAAATTTTTGTTTGGTATCATCAGTGTTCTCATTCATGCAAGAATAGGTGATTGAACCATTGCTAATCACAATTGTTTTACAATTATTATTTCCAAACACCAAACCCTGAAAAAATTATACTAAAGAAAAACCACCAGATAAACAACATCCAGGCTAGTTCAGAAGATAGAAACAATAATCTTGTATTTTCATTCATTGTACTTGCTGCAAGATGATGGCAATAAAAACCCAGACACCTGGTTGGAATCTCAAACCGCAATATTTTTGCCAAATAAAGAATATATTGAACATGTTATAATGTCCACACGTCTAAATTATAACTTAAGATAGAAAATCCTAAAAAATGATCCTTCCTAACCACATCATCTATCGTCATTGTCTACCATTTCGTAATTTCTAGCAATTTCCATCAATCGAAAAAATTTTCACCTTTGTAATCGTATTCAAATTCATACCCCATAATTTTCCTGCTTGCATAATATATTACCAGTGTAGTGTGATGATGATATACTTTTTACACTTAAAATACAATTTCTATTGTTCTATTCACAATCAGTCAAAAATACTACAGTAGTAAAGATAAATTTCGAAATTCATTGTTTTTTTCTTCTGCCAAACTGCCTATCCCAATCTTCAAAATATTACCGTTCCTCTCTCTTGTTTTTACTTGACTCTTGCCTTTTTTTCCCTAAAAAAATTAAATTCAAACTAGTTATTGTGCTATCTATACACACAAGTCAAGTACAACTAACTATAAAACGGATTATTAAATTATTGGTGGGTTGGAAAAGGACTCTCCACTTCATTTCATTCAGAAGTTAACTCGGTATCTTTTAATAATCCTCTCTCTTTCTGATCACAGCAGCCAGTTCAATATCATCATAAAACCAGCATCATCCTCATCATAATAATCATTCCATTCTTCTTTTTATCCAAATTACCTTATCCGTCATTACCAAAATGTAATGTTCTTTTTTTCTGCACATTTTGGCAATAGCTATATAGAGAAACATCACAGGAGAAAAAAATACACTCTCGTTCATTGTACGATAATACTCATTCTCATTTACGAGCCCAACCTTAGTAATTTCATTCATTATTTTTTTCTAGGGTCCGGTTTTTACGTGCAAGCAGATAAACGTGACAATAGATTCCACCAACTGCAGTTTTAAAAGAATTCATTGAAAGTAACATGTACACAAATACCCACGACACGACTGTGACCGTTGTTTAAAAAGATTTCTTGCTGTGCTGTGTGGAGAAAAAAAGAGTGCATGCAACTATGTTTTTGTGGTAATTTTTAGATATCTTATGACTTTTTATTATTTTCAGTAAAAGTACAAGTAGTTTCGGGTTTAGGGCTACATTACATTGTGTAGTAAAACTACAAGATTGTTATTTGTGCTTGAATGATCAGTTGAGTTGATTGGCTATATTGTTTTGTCCACTTGTTCTCTCCTAGTCAAGTGATGATTTCATTCAACCTCAAAAAACAAGAAGAAAACAAAATAGCGAAATCTCTTTCATTCGTTCATGATGATTGGGTATGAACAAGTAACTCTTGCTTAATAATTGGTATTATTAAGTCTTCCTTAATTATAGTTTAGCATATTTTGGACTTGTTCAGGTAGAGGATAAATGAACATAAAATCTACAATATGCCTTATCTTTTAATTTGGTCCAGTATTTTGAGATGCGCTGCAAATATTTTTTTCCGAAAGAGACATGACTATGACTTATGATGATAGGTGATCTTTAGAGGCAGGGAAGTTCAAACACAAGCTGAGTTTCTTCATACCTATTTTGAAATGGATTATAACTCATCAATTAGGAACCATGTACCTCTACTAATTTCCAGAGAATTACAATTTAATAAACCATGCATTAAATTAACATAAGATAATTTGACTTGTGGCTTTATTGTTCACTCACGCCACTACCTTGCCCTGTTTTAGATAGATTCATCTGTCACTTTTCTGTCAATTTCTCAGCGATCCTTCAAAAAATGGCACTCCTTCCCATCCTGCTGGTGTACCCGTGCCCTCTCCACTGAGAGATATCATTCACCATTTGACTTACAACACACCTAATTTTCTTCCCCTAACGAAAATATCCAATAGTTCATTTCATTCCCTAGTGCTGTACCCAAATTAAGTGGTGACCAAACCACACAACACCGCTGCAACAATGACTTGAATCAATGAGGATTCAAGTCGGTCAAAGGGGTACCATAATACACTTTTTTGTCATTGCAATGGTCGTGCGATTCGTGCCTTCAAATTTCTCAGATGATCACTGACTGTGATCTGTAATCTGCATGCAAGCATGTCGTTCGTTTTTTTATCAGCAAAGCCAGTGATATTGCAGTCATATATGCATTACTTTTTAATACTAAAATCAAACTACAGGGTTTGCTGCATATCTATCTCCTTTGCTCTGTTTTCTCATAAATTATTGCCTTACTTTGCTTTATGGTTTTCTTTCCCTAACCTCAAAACAGAAATATCTCTACAGGGAGCAGGTAAAGTAAGGGCATATCGTTGAAAACCTGACTGACTTTATAACATTTTTTTCTGTGTGATTAAGTTTCAAGAATATAATTTCGATGCATAAATGTATGATTATGTAATATAATACGAATGCTTATTATGACGATCATTTATGTATTACGAGCAAAATGTAAAAATTTGTTTTATTTATTTGTTTACTGTGACTGGTGACTTGGAATAATATGCTTTGGCACGAGTTGAAATAATAAAAATATATGTACATGTGTTTAGTTCAAATGAAATAAAAGGTTTGGACTGATTATGATAGTTGTAGTGGAATATTTTTTGTCAGCGCTAAAAATCACGAAGATCAAATAATGACACTGTCTTTATGAATTGTAGTCTCATGACTTTGCTCCTGCATTAGTGCGTAACAAATATGAAAACGAATATAATCTGCATATGAAGAGTTTATGGCAGAAGGGAGAGTAACAATAAATAGTCATGAACTGTGTGGTGAAGTGGTGTGCTCGCTGGGCACGTTTTTAATTCCTAATTTGAAATCATGATGATGACCAATGCTTAACTATGTAATTATTTGGAAATATATATGCATTTTTGATTACGAAAATATTAGTATGCCTATATGACATGAGCAAAAATTACTGATTGTGTTTGCAGCTAATTTTTGCTATGTGCTTTTTTCTTGTTAGAATTTGACCTCTGGGGAAATGAAATGAATAAGCTTCAAAAGTAACCACAACCGAAGAAAGGTGCAACGTATAAATAATTAAAGTAGCAGAAACTCTAAGAGTAACACTTTAGAATACAATGGTATAAAGGTATGCATATCACTTAAAGCAAAACTTAAGATTAAAATCTTATGTAAAGCATGTATCATTTTTTACGTCATTCATTAGTCATTATTTAATTAAAGTGCAAATTGACAATATAATTTATTATGAATTTCAATGCAGTACTTCAGGCACAATACTTGTTTAATTTATTCACGGATTGTTTTATAAATAAATGCATTCCATACAAGGTATGTTCTTAGGACATAATGACAAACAAAATGGAATGGCTTATTTCGGGTATGATTTCATGATTTCCAAAAAGTAACCAAACAAATTCGTAAAATAAACGAGTTTATTTCTGGTGGTACCTTGACAAGCTTTACCATTTACTTTGAAGACAATACAGTTTCAAGGTGCACTATATTTGTCCATAAATTATTCAACCAAATTCCATTCGACTAAACGCACTGCTAATAGATAATTTGTTCGATTTTTTATGTCGATCCTCTCATTTCTAATTTCAAGCCCAGCTGCATTTTGTAGGTAAATAAGTTGGCTGGCATTCATACAACATTCCTAAGATTTGCTAATGTGATTACAGTTTACCTTTGAAAACAAATCTTATGCATGAAAATCTAGTTTTTCCAACGCTAATAATGATGATGATAAAGCCAGTTTAGTTTCCTATTGTACTCACAAGTAAACAAAAATTTAGCCTGCTCATTCATTCATAAAAGCTCATACAGTACACCACAGCTATTTGTTTGCCTTGAAGAGTATGGAAGTTTATTCTACGGTTTTTATGGAAGCTTTTCTTTTTTTACCACAAAATAACTAACGTGTAGTTAGTCATTCATGAATGAATGATAAAATATTTTGTTACGCAAAAAGTGTTTTCTTCTCTCAGCTTAGATTATCCTAGTAGCGTAGTAGCTTATATTTTTGTACAATTTACTTACTTTACTCTAATTGGCCACAAGCATAATGTTTTGGTAAAACAAACGAAGCGTTACAAGTTACAACGAATTAACTGTTTTGGACAAAACTGCATTTTTCTGGATTTACGAAAGCCTATAAAAGGCAAGGCAAATGTGATATCTAAAAAATGTAATATACAAAAGCTAGTGTTTTGTTTTTCAGAGAGCCCATGAAACGTGATATTAATACATAAGTTTGATGATTATGATTGCAATAAAAATACCAGCTTAACCATTAGAACTGACAAAATGGAAATGATTTTTTCTTGTATTATCTTTTCAGTCTTTTGCATGTAATTATTTGCCCATTATTATGGATTATGCATTGTACTTATTACATGAGCAATTTCAATGTGACAACATATCAAAAACAAACAAACATTCAAAGCTTGCTTGTTCAACAACCAACAACGGAAAAACATGAAGTGCATGTTTTAGTAAGCAAAATAAAATAAATCATCTTCCCTTTCCTTGTACTTCTCCCCTGGACTTCTATCTAATGTACCTTCATAAGTGAGTAGCATTAATAGAGGATGGGACATACCTGTAATAAACAAACAGAAAAAAATATGGATAAGTATAAATTGCATGTTGGGTAATAAGATCATTAATTTATTCATCAAGAACACATTTTACTTAGATATAAAAAGTTAGACAAGCACAAGACATGTTAGTCGTTTCCTTTTCCTTTTTTCTCAATGTAATGGGAAATATATAAATCTGTTGCTCAAATTTTTATTTCAAGTTTGCTCGCACATTTTTTTACTCATAGATAGATAGATTGCCTTTATTTTCCGGTTTACAAGTATCAGTCATTACAAAAATTTGTCTGGTATTGTACCCTAACCATTATTTAAAACTTTAACAAAATTTAAAGTACCTTTTTCGCAGATTATAATTCCATATAACATATATTGTTGTACTTAATTTATGTATGGACCATTCATAGCAATTCCACAATAAAACTGCAATAGGTGATATAATAGCGTATGAAAATGTGCATGGCACGACGCAATGTCCATGTGGACCAGCAGGTGGAATCTTGATTATGCATATTATTATAGTGTATCAAGCAATTGCAGCAGTGAGAGGAACAACAACAGGTTCACATTCAGAGAATAGATGAATAATACGGTAACTGTAGCGTAACATAAAAATAAGCCAAGTGCAAAGATGGAAAAAATCTGATAAAGACACAATAAAAAAAGTACCAGACTGACAGGGCGGTTCCTCTCCCTCTCAATATACACTTTGTACACAACACATGCATACCTCAGCATTTAAGTATAAACACTTGTTCGCCACACTGGCACTTGTACACTTGTACTTTTGTTTACCAACCCAACTCCAAAAAATTCTGGCCAGTTTTTCCTTGTTTTTGACTTTGAGCTCAAACCTCTCTCCTTTCCTCTTGCACTTTGATAATTTCAAAAGAAAAATAAGAAAAATCTTAAAATACGCATGAGGAAAATTGATTTTATATAATCTTCACAGTGAATATTGAGATTCCAAGTTTTATCGTCAGTAAAGCTCAAAATGAAAAGTGTTACACAATTCAGAGATTAATCACCCAAACACAATCAATGAGTTATTAGACGATAAATTTCAATTGACGTAAGGTAATGCAATGGCATTCTCTTCATTGAATGACCAGCAATGGCAAACTTACAACCAGCCGGATGCTCGTTATCGATAGATTGAAATCAATAGATGTCCATTCAATTCGAGTGTGTGCATAAATGGTCAGTCTGCATTTTACGGGTTCAAAGGAATATTAATGTCAAGTACATCTATACCAGAGAGCCAAACAAAAAAGAACACAAAAGTGCAAGCCTATTCAGTAGTGATGATGATGACATTGACACTGCGAGTTTTCCTGTTGGCTTATAACACCCATGAAATTGAAAATAACAATGCGTAATAATTTAGTGTTTTATGTGGTAAAAATATAATGGAATGACTCATGTTTCTGATGTGCGATGAGATGACCATAAATAACTTGATGATTTTGAATAGGGGAAATACAAACTTATTTTTCTGGTATGGTATATAAACACAGCATCCCATAATGCAGCACACATCTCATGATGACCAGCATAATACAGAGTCCAAGTCTACAGTTCACTGTGAACTTTATCCTTATACAGAATTATAGACTGATGAACTTTTAGTCATTTAATTTTTTTCTCTGAAAGACCAATATAGCAAGTTTACCTAAATTCATGGGTGATGTGAGGATGTGCATTCATTTTCATGTAAAGCTAGAGATAAAAACTTGAATCATCATCACATCACTTGATGCTAGAGTCAGATTTCATTGAAATTCGATGCAGTACTCTCGTCTCGTCCAAGAGAGATGAAAACATGGCACATTGTTCATTTTACTATGGACTATGGACCAAAAAGTGCTACAATGGACAAGAGACCTTTTTACAGATTAAAGATAAACTTTTTTGTTTTAAACTTGAGGGATGATGACAGTCAAACAACAAAATGCTGAAAACACGAGAAACAAAAGAAGATCGTAAAAAATGCATTTTTCTCCCAAAAAATATTTTTGTTTTTGTGAACCAAAGTCAACTAGAGTTTTGAACAACTAATTCCATTTATTTATGCATTGCATAACTAGCTACCTTTTTAATAAGTAATATGATGATGGTAGCCCTTTTAGTGACTAAAGCTGAGTCAGTCACTTGACTGCATTTTCGCATAATATATTATGTTAAATCCTTTGTGGAATGTGATGAATATCTATTGAACTCCGTCGGATATTCATCAGAATATCCATCGTCACATAACTAGGATCAAAGGAAACCAGTGCGAATCATAACTTTTACCTGAAATTATAGTAAAAAAACTGTAATCTAAAAAATGCTGAAGTGGTGACTGAATAAGTAAACGCTAATATGCAATAAGCGCCCAATATTTAGTTGCATTTTGTTTTGGCCCTACCATCCAAACAAAACACGATTTTGTGATTCTACACGGAATTTCCTTCTTTCTTTACATGATACACACGATATAGAATAGAAGCAGAGATAGTTATCTAAAAGGCTATAAACTCATGGCCAGCAACAGGAGCTGCCGTAATTTTCAAAGGATTAAAAAGGAAGCCGAAATATTTCTCTCGATCCCACTTTAATTTACCACTAAAAAGTGGAAGCTAAGATATGATCAAAATATTTTTACTTTGATTTAAGTTATTCAACTGCTACCTGTAAACACGATGCATGCAAGAGCCACGATGATAAAAATCGTATGAATTTCTATAACGCATAATATTCCATTGCATAAAAGGGATTTTTTATCAGCGGAGTAAAATGGAATGTTTATTACAATATGTTTACGTTCTTTTCTCAACATTTCCTATAAGTTGCATTATAATAGTTCTTCGGTCATTATTATCTCACTATTTAGCAGCCAGTTTGTTCTTCCTCCTGATAATGCATTTTTCTTCAGTCAAGTGTATGATACACAGGAAATTCATTTTGTGTGAATTTAAAAAAACGAAGTTTTCACTTCAAAAACAAACCATGTGTATTGTATGTACGTACTAATTTCAAATAGATATTACATGGCAGTTCCTTATTCACCTGTTAATTTCATGTTAAATTGGTGTTGCTTCCTTTGCAAATCCTAATCGGTTAGGTTTTAAGTCGGAATTCTTTAATCAGAGAGCCTAATCTTGATTTTAAAGTCATAATTTGACAGTTCGAGTTCCTAAAACATTAAAACTGCCAGTCTTCCGAGGCGACCAATTTATGAAATTCTTGTGATTTTTGAATAGTTTTAACACGCATGTGTGGACAACCCTCATTGTGATGGAGTATTAAAACTTTTTACCAGCTAGATGAAAGATAATCGCGTAATAATCATTTAACAATAATATTGTACTGCAATTTTCTCTCAAAAATTGGAAGATTATGTAGAGGAAATGCCGACAAGCACTTAATAATACGAAAATACTTGACTTTTCGTTCAAAAGCATCACACGGTCAAGTAGCCAACAGCACCATCCAAACATGTATGTACTCAAGCTAGTACAAGACAGAGATTTAAACTAACAAGGAAAACGCGTCGAATGACTAAAGTAAAGTAATAAGAGAGGAAGGCCATTAGCAACAATCCATTAGTATTTAGCATGCCTTTTGCCATTAAAAGCAAGTTCCTGTTAAAGTTGCTTTTACCATCAGACTTTTTTCAACAACGACGCAGCAAAAACTAATGCGAATAGCCATACTGACTTTTGGCTGTCACTTGCCATTTAGCAGCAACTAAATACTTTTCTGCTCAAATGTGAGAATTCTTTTTTGGATGATTGTAATGATGATTATTATTGCTACTTCTACCAGCAAACTGGGAAGAGAACAATTACAGTACAATCGGTCTGACATTATGGTACTTGCTGTGCTCTACAGGACAGAAGAAATAATGACTTGAACTGATGTGGAAAAATTGAAATTACTTCACTCTGCAAAAACCAAACAGTAAGAAAAGTCGTTTTTCAAATGAATAAATAACGCAATAGGCATAATACCTGACAAAATATAATTTGTTATCAGGTGGTAATGTTGAATTCTCGAGTTTTTATTCATTTTATTGCTTTTCCAAGAGTTCTACAGAAGAAGAGATAAAGGGTAATGAGGGGTTTGCAAGATTTTTTTCGTAATCTTCAACTCAATAAAAACCGGACTAGCCGTTAAGTCTTTTGCATTTGTTGAATATACTCCATTCATACAACTACTTACATGATAGCAATTAAAACACTCATTGTATCATCATCGTCATTGGAATTAGTGAGGTGTAGAAAAAAAGTAATTTAGAATGCACAAGAATGTTACTAATCTGCATATTAAGGATACTAATATAATGTAATACCATCGTAAAAACGAAAATGAGCCAAAATGCGAATTAGGGAAAGGATAAAAAACGTAATGTAATTGTTGAAGTACACGTATATATTGTATTACACATTTTATATCGGAGATTGTCCCCTAAAATGGCCCATGGACTTGAATAATATGATAATCATTATGATATGATGATACTTAGAAAATAATGGGTATAAGTTATACTAATAATGTTGATTGTTGGAGGAGAATCATGCATGATGCATCGTCACCGTATTATTAACTTGGGAAACCAGACTTACAGGTAAGATATGTTGATGATACGGAGAATATCATATATTTATGTAAAATACATAATATGCATAAAAAGGTCAATTTACAGACATTTAAGTAGTTCTTGGCAGTAGAAACCGTAACAGTAACAGCAGGTAGCTAACTATATAAGTCGACGTCTTTTCGGAAAGGAATTCTTGAAATTGCTTAACAGAAGACAAGACAGTCCTGTCATCTGGCTAGGCTCATTTTTAAACGTCTAATTCCTTCCAGCGTTTTATTAGGACAAAAGGAGGAGCGTTACTACAATGTTAAGTCAATCATCCCATATTCAAATCATATCATTTTACCTGTGTAAAGCTCAAGACAAATATGCATACTGCAATTGTATGTAAAACTGCCTCGACACATCGACAGTGTGTGTTGTCGATGGAGGGAACAATGAACGGTAAAATAAATATCTGGGTTTTTATGATCATGATGATAAAAATGAGGATGATAATACATTTTGAGAAAGTAAACGGCTTATTAAAGGAAAAAGAATTGATGTACTCGCTGTGCAATTTAATTTGAAGTAAACACAATTGAATGGAATGTTTCACTGGCAAAAAGGGGAGGAGACGGAGGAGGAAGAGAAAAAATAAAGATGTAGATAATTTATTACGGATAAATGAATGAAGCCCTCTTTAGCAGATAGTAGCACACCAAATGCACGCTTGTTCAGTTCATGTAATTTGTACCTTGAAACTTGATATTCACAATTCAAAATCCCAAAGTATTTAGCAAAAACGCTGTGCGCTCTGTCTTTCATTTACTTACACGAAAAACGCTCAAGGGACTTTTGAGAAAAAAGAAAGATTACAGTAAATAAAGCGTTTTGAAATTTTATCAGTTTCGAATACATTTTAAAAATAATACAGCATATTTATCATGTATTTAAGTGCATTTAAATGTAGGCTTCGACATTACCATTTCATACCTTTTCTTAACTTTTATGAGCGTCACAATTACTACTACTACGAGAAAAGACAAGGCATCATTATCAAGTTTAGAAAAAGAAGATGAGATAGAAATATATTACATTTGCGTACAAAGGCATCCTCTTAAACTATACAAGAGGATGTTCACTAAAGAATGCTGTACACTCTGCTTGAGTACAAATATTTTAATGCTGTTATCATATCTTATCATACGTGTGTGGAACATTGAAATAAGAGATGAATTTCATCAAACCTGTCAATTAGCACACAAGCTCCCAAGCAAATCTGACAAGCTAACAAATCTCTTTTCCGCTTTGAATGATAGCAGTAATGTTACGTTTGTTGCGTATAAAGAAGATTTTATAGATGTTTTTTTTTCTTCAAGTTGATAATAAAATAGAGGAATTATCTCTTTTTGTTTGTTTCAAGTTGGCAGCTCCATACAGTCAATCACTACTTATGTAGACGAGGATTATTAATAATAATGTGAGTTTTTGTATTGTACACATTTAAAACGACGTATTGCCGTCTATCAGTACAAAATTATAGTTGAAGAAAATGGTCATGTCTACATTGGAATTTCCCTTTGAATTGATAATTTTTTGTCCATATGCATGCCTACATGCATATACATATTTCAGTGTTTTATTTTACTGAAGAAGATTGAGATCAGCCAATGAAATAAGTATTCTATTCAATTTATCTTCGGACATCATCTTGAATTCAGTAATGAAATGAATAGACAGCCATTGCCACTATTGCCAGCCTCATCATCACTACACTAACTCCAGTTTTCTTTTTTGTTCGATAACGGGAGTACAGTCAAGTCCATAAAGGCAAGACCCAGTGTTTTGTACAATAATAAGAATGGCTTAAAAAAGATAGAGAGAAGATATCAGTCCGTTTGTTAAAAGAAGTAGCACCGATTCATTACGAAAATTTATTGCCCTTCACATAGTCTTTGAAATAATTTCAATGTGTTCAGTTCAGGTCAAGTCCCAAAATCTTATCGGATTGTCATCTTTTAATTACTTAAATTATTGCACCCAATAAACCACTCACTCAGCTTTTTAATCTCTTTTCAATCTGTTCTCCGTTCATTGGTTCAAATAAGTATAGAGTATAACTTTTTCAAGTATATAGGTGCAATCAAGTAGCCATTTCTTATGTCGTACTGGCCTGTTTTTATCTTACCATTATAATCTTAATTGCATTGAATAGAAAAGATGATGACTCTAATAATTCAATACTTATTTGATGAATAATGGTAAAAAATATTAAAGCAATATAGGTGCGTATCTAATATGGCTAGGTTGAAATGATGATATTGAATTTTGATCGCTAATCCTCTCCTTCTTGAGAAAAATGCAGGCCAAAAGATACTGATTGATGAACAACCCATTGATCTTTGTCAACCAAGATGCGTCTTAAGGCTTAGCATAGTAGCTTTTGTTCATACAGTACACATACTCATGAAGGAATGCAGTGGCTATCAATTACTTAATTGATTTTTTAACAAAGCTAATCTCTTAATAAGAGTACCAAAAAAATCCCTGAACTTGATGTCCAAAAAGAAAAGAAAGTTCCGTTATAAATGTAGTTTAGTCTATCATACAGCAGTACAAATTGAAATAGTTCGTTATTCATTTGTCTAAAAATCAGCTCGAGCTCATTAAAATAGTTCAGTCAGTAAGTAATTTCTATACTATAATTTGCTAAAGCAATAATTGCTGGTAAAATGAACAAGTGATAGAAGCTATAAAATCCAAGTTTTATGAATTTAAAATACGATTATTGTTCATTGGTTTACGATATAAGGATGAACCTATAATTTGGTGTGGTTTAATGAGATAAATAGTCAGACGAGTTATTATTTATGTTTTTGAAGTAGGAATCTACAGAAATGACCTTGCAGTTTTCTTAAAATTTGCAATCAGCAGTTCGGCTAATTGACATCAACAAAAATTCAGCCAGACTTATTGACTCACGAAATGATGATTGATCATTACAAATTTACACTAAATCTTGTTACTCTACCATGGGTTTTTAGAATATTCACAATGAGGCGTTATTTAGTGTAAGTAAATTCTCATTTTCAACGTTTTTCCTTTTAAGATACTTGAAAAGAATGATTCAAAATACTCGTAAATAACAAATATATGAAAGCTAATGAAATAGACAAAACCACATTTTCTTGCACAAAACGAGTCATTTTTCTTGTTAACAAAATAATGGCAAATTTACCCACGCATTGTACAAAATCATGTAGAAAATGGAAAAGTAGCAAATTTATGATAGGATTATTATACGTGCTTGGTACGTATACGGCCCGATATATTTATTGAAACTACCCTTAAGAAATAATGAGGAAACAAATGACAATGATCGTGAATATGAATATTACTAAAAATGAACTAAATTTTAAGCAGAATAAGAAGACGGAGAAAAAGTTGATATTGTCGTATGTTATATGTTAACATTGTTTGCGTTTCAAATCAACTTGTGCGAGAGAAGAGAAAAAATATTTTTATTTAGTTGTGGTCATCTAGAATATAACTGATTAGTGTTTACTCTACCACCAATGCATAAGATGTAAGAGGTTTAGTAGTAAAAAATAACAAAGTGGCTGCATCTCTGTAGCCCAAAGTACAAGAAACATTTTTGTAAACGAATATTAAGATGATCTCTTCTACAAGTTTGACCTTAAACGTAGTCTTGTTTAATCATAACAATCCTCATCATCATAATCTGCATGCATGCCAAATGAACAAACCGAAACCCTAATCACAAACCAAGTCCAAAAAACATAATAATGATAAATAAGACGATGATCATGAAAATGAAACGAAATGTTTGCGAAAAAACCTACAAGTACATTAGCTAATATGCATCTTGTAATGACTACACCAACATCGGGGACCGGATAAAAAAGAAATATAGTAGCTATACTACAGGTAAAAGTTTACACCGTATTTCTGCAGAATAATCTTGCAAAAAAGCAGAGCAGACCAGAGAACGAGCTCAAAGACTTTGATGTTGATGACTGACGCTAAACCAACAACAGGCTACTGGCCTTCGGTGGTTTTACTGTTGAGAATCAACAACAAACGATTTGCAACAAGTGGTTTTTTTCATTTTCAGAGAAGCCGAAAAAATTCAAACATGTAGTACATAGACACATGTGTATTCCTTTTAAATTGCACTTGCTAACTAACTGACCCAACAAGAGCTCAAAACTTTTTGCAAAATGTAAAGTTGGATAACTTTTGTCGGTTGTTTTTTAACTTTCCGCTAATGAGCTGCATCATGGAATGGGTACTACTACTCATCATCATGCACTTCGCATTAAATCCCAACCAACTTTTTAAAAAGTCGGGAGAATGATGATCATAACAATGATATTACCCATGGCTGTGATGTGACCGAAAAGATTTTTATGCAATTTACATACATATTTACATCTCTGGGATGATAATGTGAGCATGATGAATCAAAATGTATCTTTGCTAAAATGTGACCACAAAAACGTAGTTTAGCTTTTTATTACACATTTCGAAATTTGTCCGATTTCGTGGATGATCTAACTAGCAACAATTCAACAATAACACGTTGTTCAAAAATATGCACGACACATGCATATACATAAAGAGTAATTATCACAAAATGAATGACTCTAGGCCAAATATTATAGCTCCGTTCCGTCTTAGACTTGACTTTTCAGGTTAGCTGCCAGTTAATGGATAATTTTTATTAGCATACTAATTTTTATTGTTCTTATCCTCACATTGCATTGTTGTACACGTGCCAAACCGTAGAAAGGTCGCATCATCTTGAATGACTAATCATGATGGTACATAAAATTTTTGCAAGTTGCGAAAACAGTTCTTACAATTTTATAGCCCCAATTTGTACACAGATATTTACCTCTCTGCATGACCATTGCCACGGCTTATAAATTTTTTATTATTTTGTTAACAGCTTTTACACCTTTGGTACAAGTTTAATATTTTTTGATGATATAATACTTTGTGTTTTCGCCTGTCGTCGCCGTATATGGCTTTGAAGTACAAAACAAGGGTTGTACGCAAATATTATAATAATTCAGAGACGTATTTATTAATATATTGTAGTCTAGCCAAGCATTTTTATACTTCAGCTTTTGATTTAAAGAGAGATAGAGGAACAATATAACGAGACGAGAGAGACGACACGTACAATTCGCAACAATGTACTTCAGTGAGCAAAGGCGTATCACATTATAGAATGCTCAGTGGAGTCCCGGTCGGTACACAACATGAAATGTGCGGATTGAGGAAGTGCATATAATAATTTTCACGTTGATTATATTCCATATTATTTTTTTGTTTTTGCCAATAATGTTGTTGGCGAGGTTGATGTTGTAGTGATCATGATAAAAAAGGATGACGCCATCGTCCTCCTCATCATTATCAAATGAGTATATTATGCTTATGAAGAAGACGATGAGGAAACCAGTCTCAAGTGCCTGTTTGTTTGAGAGGCACTCTTGCCTTGCCACCATGCCACCACCTTTGCAAAGCTACTGACTTTACATTGTTCTCAAACATTATTATTGACCTAGGCTTTTTGATATTCTCTTCAAGTTTGCCAATCCTACTACAACAATGCAGTTCATAATCATCATCATCGTCAAGCTCAAGAAAAATTCTTTCAATAATTCTCTTCATTTCATAAAGACAATCATGTAACAGCATATAATATTTGCTGGCAGCACACTAGACAGCAAACTATAGGGCTTCTCTCCTTCCATTTCATTCAATATTTTTATTCACTCAATTAGATATGCTCATTTTTACCCACTTGCAAAATGACGTACATTTACCAATCAGCATATTCGATTGAAAGGAATAACTTTTGATCGAAGGCTACAACGGTGAACGGATTGTGAACTTAACCCCACTCTCCTGTCCCGTCTCAACTCAGAGCTCTTGAGAGACAAGTCAAGTAAGTGAAATGAAAAAGAAGATTCCTTCCTGAAAAGTTGTCTTCTTGTCCGTTGTATTTTTTGCACTTACGTTTGATAACTTGTTGCAGCATGTATTATGTTGCATAATGTTTGAAAAGTATTATTATCATCCATCAAAGTAGAAGTTCCCCGCAAACACATACTGCACCATTATTACGGTACATGCTTAATTCAATCCAAGGAAAAAACAGTATTGTACCGCTCTTGGCAATATTGTGTTTAAAGTGAAAGGCTCCAAGTAACCAGTCAATCATAGTGATCATATATTTGATGGTTATTCTCTGCACCTGTTTTTCTGAACATTTATGTTGAATAGATTCACATGATACTTATACTTTAACACTTTTTTCCTAGATCGTCATAAAGGAAGTATCATCCCTACGAAATTTTCACATTATTAAGTGCAAGTTAATTAAATGAGCAACACAATACTTTCGGGGAATAAAATTTGTCATTTCAATGGGAATTTTTAATGCATAGTAAAGTAAAAGTAGCGAAACGTAATGATATGCTACGCTACAGCGGCAACTATTCATGCAAAATTCGGAGATGACAGGGCTTACTGTATTGGGGCATGATATAAAAAAGTGGCTACAAGCTACTGATATCATAGATAAATAGAAAAGACAAGGGCCATAAAACACAAGAACCGTGTAAGTGTGCAAAGAGTAAACACAATGCACTTACTTTACACGTCTAAGAACTGTTGAGCATGCTGTTTAACTTTTAAATATATTTCTCTTTTTCTTTAAACTATTTTTTAAAGAGTGACAGTCCCGTTGATGCAGAGTTAGTTACGATCTCTAAAAAGTTACAGATAGGTATGGTATTTGCAGTGATGAGGTGGAGGTGATCAACAGTAGGATTGTCCTGAAAATTTAGTGATTTGTTTGAGTATGCTTTAGTCGTAAAATAAATACACATTTACTTGCATACACAAAGATACTACTTGTCCTAATTCGGTAATTTTTATATGGCTTTTAAGATTTAGCTGAATGAAAAACTGTTCATCCATTTTTTCACGGTAGAGTAGTAACGCAAAACAAGAAAATAGCATTGCAGCAACCAGTGGATAATAAAAATGATAGAGTAATCACCTGTGGCTGAGCCGAGAATATATAAGACACCCACGCTCTCTATGGCTTTCTCATCTTTCAAAATAAAAGTTGACTTAGGACAGGACTACGGGACGGATATAAATAAAACTTCTTATCAGTTTTCATAGTACTCACAATCAGTGGACATGATCAGCATTCGCAAATGAAAAGCGAGATGGATTTTACTGATACGATAATAACATGCACAAGTACAATCAAATATACCAGACAAAGTGATAGCAATATATTTGTACCTATTGCATTACCACAACAGTCTTCCTCATTCATAAGCATGAAGAGAACAGGATCTAGGAAAGCATAAAACAGTCTTACCATTTATGTTGTTAGTCTATCTATACTATATGTAAATATGTACATAATCTACAACAATCAATGCGTTTTCCGTGCTATATGGTCAACGTCACCGTCAAATGCACTCCCAAGATGTTACCCGCCAGGTGTCATCATCCTGAATGGCAACACTGTTATACTTCACCAGTCATCACAATCACAAGTTTGGATTATGGAAATGATAGTGCACTTGCCTATTAATAATATTTTGTGATGAACACCCGTGGCCTAATACTTGGCATGTATTTCCGTTCTCTCTCTCTGTCAAATCATTAATAATAATCTTCCCATCGTCAAATTGTCATAAAAAATTGAAGTCAAGCCACAGCAGTTTTTCGACCCATGCTATGTTTCCATTTGTAGCTACAGTTTGTTTCTACTAACCATAACCTTCCTCTGTCTGAAAAACGTTCTGCAGGGGTGATCTTTTGACACGACATGTTGCATTGCATACTGCAGTATTAAAAGTAGGTAACAATGATTTTTATCTCTTAACTATGTTCATTGACTTTCTATGTATTGTCATTGTGCTCGGTGATGTGGCATATTGACATGCTACAAGCAGAGCAAATAAACCAAATGATATTTTCGCAAAAGAAAGCTTTTTTCTTTCTACGTTATGACCAGTACAGTATAACTTACATATATATAAAATGACACCCAAATGGCAATAAAGATGCAAATAATATTGCACGTCCTCTTTTCCAAAATATATACTAGGAGGTCAAACCATGCTAATAAATCAAGTAAACTTTGTATCAAATTTTTGTTTCATGTCTATCATAATTTTACATCAATATGAGCATGTGCGCATGTTTCTTTTGCATTTAAAAGTTTTTTTTACGACAAAAGAAGTATCATATTATGAAGCTATTAGCCTGTTTCAAGATGACATTTAGTTGTTTTAACTGCAAAGAAAAAGATGAATTGTCAAGAATGTAACATTTGGCTCAACAATGTTTGCACTAGTCACTAGAGTACCTTTACCTTTATTACTTGTTCGTTTACTTTAGTATATTTGCTTTTAAAACAACGGTTACGACATGAGATGCCAGTAATATAATACTATTCGCATTACCCATACAGGGAATCGGCTTGTTAACCGAACGTCAAGAAAATTAGAAGAGTTGTCTCTTTAAATAGTAATCACGTCCATCATTATTTTGCCTCATAACAATATATAAAGCAACAGTAACAACGACATTTTGTGCCTGTTTTACTTTTTTACCTTGATGGACCAAAAATAATAACTCTGCATCTTCACTCCAACTCAAGACACCTTTTGAGCAATTTGAACTCGGGCTACATATTTTTACTGCGCGCATAAAAAGCTGGCTTTGGCGAGTTTGACTTTTATTATATGAGAAAGAAAATGAATACAAATACAAAGTTGACTTTGACTTATTGTGTATGACAGACACGCTCCGAGGGATGAAACTATTACTGTAAATACATTTATGTACGGTGATTGGTGATGTGTGTAAAATGTAAGAATGCCCATAATAATAAAAATAAAACATACAAAATAAAAAATTCAACCTCCTGTGCGGAATATTCCATCTTATTCTTAGGACTAATTTAACAGCATTAAATACTAGTTTTCTATTTATGTGGAGTACAATTTTCACCTTGT
>JAQFXM010003883.1:0-18721 GCA_034693345.1 Entomobrya multifasciata
TGAATTCCAAAATTATAATTTACCAATTTTTATAATGCAGCACTAAGCGTAGTTTATATCTTAGCAGGATTTATTTTATTTGTGAAAACAGTTTTTCCATTATCAAAACGGAAAAGCATTGGTTTCATTTCAACCCTCGTTGCATCATTCATCCCCAACCCTCATTATAATGGTTTTTCTTACCCTTAGAAAATAGAAGTCAGCAAAAAGTGATATGAGTTAAAGCGAAGTATTTACTTTGAAAGCTTTTCAATGTTTTCTTTATATAGCATCATGATCATGATCATCATCGCTGCTTAAGTCATATAGAATCATTGCCACTAACACGACCATGTCTGTCTGACGGGGTGCGATGTTTACATTTGTTGTGTGGAAAGAGGAGTGTTGCGGTTTGTACGTTTTATTGTGAGAAAAGAAGACATCAAAAAGTTTAAGTTATTTTTATTTAGACAGGAGATATTTTTAGAGATTGATTATACACGTGCTGTTACATTCCTTATTTCGTGCACTTGAAGGAGTGATATATAAGATACGCTTTATAAAAAAGACATAGTCAAAAGAAAAAGTTTACAGTGCATCTTTCCTTTCAAAGTGAAAGCGGAAAACTTGTTTCAAAATAATCACAAGAATTGTGTATTCTGTTTTTTTTACTTGCCTGCAACAAAATTCCTACGCCACAATTAAATAGTATTTTTCCAAAATATTTGCAGCAGAAATTCACAGGTAACATGAGGCATGAGGAAGCATAGCAGCTGTACGTAAATAAGATCTTCTA
This sequence comes from Entomobrya multifasciata, assembly GCA_034693345.1. NCBI lineage: Eukaryota > Metazoa > Arthropoda > Collembola > Entomobryomorpha > Entomobryidae > Entomobrya > Entomobrya multifasciata. Next base: position 776 of record JAQFXM010003883.1, read on the forward strand.
AATCTAATTACTAATTTGTAAAGTAGATTCAAATTTTCACATGATGGGTACCAGATGTATTTCAATTACTAAATAGAACACCTGTTTCCTTTGTTTTTCTGTTTTTGCACAGCTTTTATGAAACCAAAGTATGTAATAAAATACCTATTTTCTCTTCTATATTTTTATAAATATTTTTTTCTCTTCATGTCAGAAAATCTCAGTCTCTGTATGATTGAATATTTTAAGCACACTATATGAAAGTTGAAAGTACATAAGTAAAGTCACAGGAGTAGCCAATTTATGTACATAATTTGCAATTCTTGATGTTAATATTTTGCATTTACAAACAGTAAAAGACTTTATGTTTATGTTTCCTGCGTCAAAGCAAAATTAATTTGGAATCAAACAATATAAGTACTCTATGATTACCATGTCTAGGGATGAAAGTTCAGAATGAGAGTGAAAACCATGTGAAAATCCATACAGAAGTTGATGTTAAAATAAACCTTGATGATATTATCAAAACAGTAATCTGTAATCCGATCGATTGTGATAGGCCATGTCATGCAAGTACATTTTCTGTAAGAATCAACAGTAGATTTGCATTTCGCATAACATCACGATCGGCTCGATTTCTTCTTATTATATGGATTATGGTTTTCTCCCTGACTGACTCGAGGTAGTAATAATAAGCTTCATTGCTTTGCAGAAAGAAAGATCACTACAGTTCGGAATAATGGTCTATGCTACCCCACCATCATCATATCGTAACCGTAACGCACATTGAAATGAGGCCACCCATAGGAATACTCATTTCCTTGTTGAATGCTATTCCGTGTGTGCATGTTTGGCTTATAAACACAACTCTAATTATGAAAAGGGCAATGGAAACTCATAAACATAGAATTTCCCCGTAGACCTCCTCGGATTTCATTGTGATTTTCTGACTGCAATATCTACGAAAACTACTTTCCTACTTCTCACATCACATGGTTCGATCGATGCATTAATATTTTATCTTCTGGTCTTGGTCATGCAAGTGTATCGGCAACTGCACATTCAACAATTAATTAAGTACCTGCATTTCCTCTATTCAATATTAGTGAAATGCATAAAAATAGGTATATATTTGTATATTCGTAATGATAATTATTTTCCCTTTTTCTGTGGAAAATTAAACACCCACCAAACAAAAATAGTTGACTGCTAAAAACTAAATGAAAATACATACATTTGATTACCTAGTGCACTTACGTATATGCAAGATTTACTTGAATCAAAGGTAATAAAATGTAAAAGTCAAGTTTTTATATAAAAGTCAACGAAAATGCTAAAATTTTAGGTAATTCAAGTTCATGTCCATTTACAACATGAGCTTAAAGATTATACGAGGGAGTAAACATACGACACACACATCACACATCTACCAAAATAAAGTTGTATCAATAAAAATATTTATCACTACCGTCTACGATGTATAAAAACAATGTTCCACCAAGTAAAACTACTATGTCAAGAGTAAAGTATACTATTTTTACAGAACAAATATATATCTAAAAAATGGTTTATACCGTTGTTTGGTTTTTGGTGGGCACACATAAATCTGATATTTATACTTAGTAGCATTCATTGCAGTACTCACACAAAAAACTATTACCCCAATGACTTCATTCATGTCATTCGACATTACATTGAGCATGCTATGTTATGTTACGTTATGTTTTCAGAAAAAAAGGTAATCGACTGCCATAAAAATAACGTCATAAAATGTCGTACAAAAAATATACTTCCGGAAAGTAGACTGAGCCATACATTAAGTTTTGAATCATATGGGAAATATGAATTGCACTTTTCCGTTTTCCACTGTGGGCCGGTGTTCTTGTAAAGAGGAAGGCTAGTTTACTCAACCAACTCTCCTTTCCACGCTCGTCGCTCGATTTTTTTACAGTCAGTCATCATCATCACTATCACGATTCTTTCCATATTGTTTAAGTAAGTTCAGGGCAAGAAGTTACATATTTATAACTAAACGATATGTTGTACATATGCGTCTACATGCCGGTGGAAATGTTTACTCTTACCCTTTCATTCATTCACGTTCCGAGAATTTGAATTGAACGGAATATACATAAAAGAATTTTGTTCATATAACTATTATACATATAAAGAAATGCAATAAATTGCATTAAACGGTTAAAAAATATATACTCCGTTTCATGTCATAACGGAATTTTGAACTATTTTATGCCTATGAGTGAACATGGAAAAACAGCTGCTGGAGGGAGGCTCTCGGACATAATTTAAATGTCCCTTGAGCGGAAAAAAGTTGACCTCATGAGCTCATAGATGTTTTGAAAGATCATGATCGCCCGTATTTTGTTCTCTGGTTATAATATAAGCTTTTACTTAAATTGAGAAATTGTAAAACACATGCCTCTACCTTTTTGGTGAGAATGAGTAAGAGTTACACTTTTGGGGTGTGTAACAAACATTTTCCTGTAAAATACCTACTCTAAAAGTTCTAATAAAAAACTCACTTGCCTCACAATAAAATATTTTTCAACTTCCGCCGTTACTCAGTTTATTGTCCCTCTGTATTTGTATATATTTGTAATATTTGTGAGTACATTTTACTCATATTATTGTACATATACAAAACTTTACTTACGAGAAAAGTGATGAAGTAAAATAATTACAAGCATTTAGCATTCACTTTGGAAGCTCATTCTGACTGTGATTGTGAGTTTGGAAATGCTACCAAAGATATTGTATGGTCTGTTGTAAAATGAAATGGAACATTAGTTTGTTAGTATTTTTTTCATTTGGCCAAATAATTGATGGGGGTTGTGTATTGAAGGAATTTTAACCATGATAAATAGATACAATAGCTGTTTTCATCCTATCTTCACATAAAATCTAATCAGTCACATTGTACAACAAAATGCACGAAAAGGGTTAACAATGCTCGTAAAAGATGTTACAGTTCTATCACCTGAAAATGTCACCAGAGAGAACGATGAAACTACGCAGCCGATTTTTCTGCATTTATGTATCTGTCAGATACAAAATATAATGAGTTTGTTAGACACGACACAACAGTAGCTGAAAAAATGTATAAAATACCAAACTAGTACTAAAACCAAAGCGTCATGTAGAGGGCTGAAACCTGGAACTGGAACGGAATGAGAAAATGGCGCACATACAACTTTGCAATGAATAAGAATGAACAAAGATATGAAAGTCATCTCCTTCACACAACCCAGTAATGAAACAGGTTACTGCTTGCAGAAAATGAGCTTTTGATGGGCACTGTCACGAAGAGAAAAAGGGGTTGCCCGAAAAATGAGGAGCGACTTTATGATGCTATTAAGAAAGATTTATGGTGAAAAAATTTGCTAATAAACTTGAGCAAGTGGCTCCTCGTAAAAAAATGTGGAAGAAAAGACAGTATTTAGGCTGTATATAGATTGTAAAAGGAGGAGGCGGAGGAAAGAGAATGATGTCGTGCTCGTTTATGCAGCTCATACACTGCGTCTGTCTCTGTCATATCAAGCAGAAGAGTATTATGTTATCTGTTATGTTATGTTTTAAAACTAAAAGAAGTTAGTGTACCATTTACACAACCTGCTTACTTACATTTTCTGCAATTAACAAAAAATTGTAATGTAAGAAAGCTAGGAAAAAACCACTGTTCCAACCTATTCTACAATTACAACTGCCATAATGTTTATAACGTGCTTAAATAAGTATCACACCAATATTATATTTTAGAACATTAAAACGCTTTAATACACTTAAATTTTAGTGGTAAAGCGCAATAATTACCGAAAACCCCAAACTGAAAACATTGAAAATGAACCAGAATAAAAAGTTGTTCAAATGAACTCTAAATATTCCCTGAGCACACCTGTAACACCTTCAAAGAAAAGTATATTCTACAGGAACAAACTTTCTTCTGCTATTTTGTACAATGAACGGGAAGAAGTAAAGAAAAATAAATGATACTCTTGTGCACCCGCTGAATGCCGAATTCATCTCTTCATCTTCACATGAAACAAGTCTATATTCCCCGGAAGCATCCAGTTACCTAGTTAAGCATGTCATGTGCGTGTATGCATTAGAGAAAAAGGCTAATAGAATGTTGAGGTTGAGTTGTTACTGGAGGCTGCTTCAGTTTCAGTTAAGTTTTTTTAACTCTTTTTCTGTTTGGTAAAGGAAGGTAACATGACATAGGTACATATACATATAATGGGTTTTTACTATATCACAGCACTGCCGCACACAGGCAAATTGAATGAGCTGAGCTTGAGCCATTGTCTTTCTTCCTTTTACCCTCACTCTCTTGCTCAAAGCAAAGTAATAGTAGTGCGTTGAAGTAAGCTAGCTTTCAGAATGATTGATTGTCTTTATTAAGAGAAAACAAGGGGTTGATCCTAACAATTATACTCTCGTGCTCTCCTCCAATGTGTTTTTGCAGGAGAAAAGAAGTTGCTAGTATATTTATCATGTTCTCACTCCACTCACCTTTCTCTGCTTTCTACTACTATCAGTGACATCAGCAGCTGCCTGGCTGGTAAACGAGTAAAACTATTTTGCTGTTGTTTTTTTGTGTTTTTTATTGGACAGGTTTGATTATCTACGGACTACCAGCTTACTGTCAGCCTGACACTTTTCTCCTCACCTTCAGTAACAGTAAACTTCTTAATTACTCACTGCAGTAGTAGATTTACTATCTATTGTTTTGGGAATAGAGACAGCAGTATTTTGTTTTATAAAACTATCAAGAGTGACAGTTACAAAATACGTCTAGGTATTTGCCATCTACTAAATAGTTTTTCCACTGACAATACATTATAGGCTTCAATATGATGAAAATGAAAGCGGTGTTAGGTAGTTATAATAAGCTTCTATTTGTCTTCAAAAACACAATAACGAAAAGTATTCTTCAGCTTTTTGTACGCACTTTTAGTGTACTTTCACATCAGGAAGCCGTACTATATCTTGAATGGTTTTTTGGTAGGTCACTGAGTGAGTGTAAGAATTGGTGCATAGACCTACTTGGCAAATGCTTTGATCGTTAGCTTCATAAAACATGCAGTGTTTTCCAAAGAACATCAAAGTTGTTGTTATGTTGGCTGTAATGATTTTACAAGATTATACCTCTTTACAAGATTAGCAAGGCAGGCTAAAATGATCAATACATTTAAACTCCTTAGAAAAACAAGATGAACGTATGTTTGTGGGACTTACAAGCATAGTTACTACAAATGCACAGTATCTTTTTCATTACTTATGAGACTTGGGACCACTTTATGGTAAGTAGTTTTGCAGAAAGCAAAAGAGTTAAATGGAAAAAATAGAGAGAAAATATATTACATGCATCCCATGTGAGTCGTTATTGCTTCTTTTATAACTATAAATTATAAAACAAAAATACCGTTAAATAGACGTTTGGGAAGAAGGTAATGTTTTCATTCCAAACATCTCACATTTTCACCAAAAGTACCACACGTGGTTACTAGTAGCCCATACTATGTTTGTAAAAATATCAATTTTCATGCATAATAATCAAGGTTTTTAACAAATATTTTGAACATTATGCGAACGCCCACTTGTAACATCTGAACCAACAACCAACATTAGACTTCTTCTTAAGGTTATTGAAAAGAAAGTAGCACAAACGTTTCCAATAACTTGCACTTCTGCTTGAAATTCAAATCCATCTTTGATATTCCTCCATTTGTCAGACTTATTGGCTCAAAACTGCATACTGTGGCCTTTAAATTCACACATTTTATGATGGATTGTGCAAGATGCAAGTCAACATGCACACACTGTGTACACATATTTTCAGCAGGACTTTTTTATGTATAACTTAAGTTTATTATATTGATCATCGTCTTGAATGTAAGCCTGAAGCAGACAATACAAGGTTATTTTTCATAAAGCGACACTGAACTGAACAATGAGTAAATGGATTGCATCATATAACCACTTATCATGTCTGATCTGTTTTTGTCTGCTCTTGTCTCCCTACTTCGTGTATAGCTATTGCGAAACAAGGGAAAAGAATAACAGCGCAATGGTTTCAAATAGATTGTGTGGTTTGGTTTTATAAGAGTAAGAATCATTGTTGTGGTTCCTGTTTGCTTTGTGCTGTATACAATATAGACAGCCAGTACATAATACACAAAAGATAAATACATTTTTCATCCATCATCATGTGCGTATACCTACACACAAAGAAAAAAACATACCTAACTTAAAAAGTCTAAAGATTCGTACTCACAAACTCACAATCAGTCAGAGTATATTATTTGTTGACTGCGTGTTTTCCCTTTTCAATATTAATAGATGCAAAGAAAGCTTTAGGCCTACATGAACGAGACAAACTGCTACCGATCAACCTTTCCCATCTTTTTCCTTCCCATCCCATGACCATGTTATTATTTCGAAAAGAGAAAAGGAAACATGTATGTATGTATATACATGGTAAATTTTATTATTATATTTCATTCTACACGCCAGTTATATTTCAGTATTCATCCATTCACTGCACTACTCTACGATAAGTTCCAACAGTTAAATCTGCACTCGACACACATGTATAGCATACCTTATACTTATACCTCATACAATATATTTTTTGCAGACGAAGATAGTAACAAATTCATATGAAAACGTGAAAAGAGCACCTAGCTAAAGCACTAGGCACAAAACAACAAAAATATTATGGGCTACTGACGAAGAAAGCAAAGCAAATATATTTCGAAATACAAAGTAGATTGTATAGATTCTGAAAAACTTTATTTCATTTATCATTTCCCAGTTCAAAGTATGTTTAGCTGTGAGCCTGGAGGCTTTTCTTTACAAAATGCTGTCGACAACTAAGAAAATGTATACATATACATACTTGTACACACGGGCTTCAGTCGCGAAAAAATACTGAACTTAATTCTGTTAAAATGTGAATGTTTAAGGAAAGAGGTTGGCGCAGTCTGCCTGTAGTGAGGTGTGTGGGTTGGTATGTTAGACCTGGAAATGCACGATGTCTTGGAATAACTGAGTATATATATTTTTTAAACCTGTAAGATGTGGTTTCGTAAATGGAAGTGGAAAATTGGAACAACTGGGTAAAATCCCATGAACTGATTTTTCGTTTTTTATTCATTTCTATTTCCTTTGCTTTTCTTCAAACAAGGAACTTTTCATACAATCACATCTATCCATCCGTTCTAGATGAAATATCAGGAGTCACGAGTTCAAGGTACGTGTACATGCTGTCTTTGATCTTCTATGTAGCTACCTATACATATTACCAATAAATTCCTTTGGAATCGTTCGTCCAAGTTATACATAAATATATCCGATTCAAAATCGTTTCCTTCCTGTTTCTCTTCTTAAAAGAATATCATCCTTCAGAAAATTTGGTGTGTTTTTCTGACATTTCGCAATAGCTCTTTTCAATCACTTTTTTACAATGTCCTACCATACCAAAGTTATGCCTTTAAAGTTATGTTGTAACAGGCACTATATCCTCATTCTTCATTCACAATGCAAATAAGCATGTGATAAGAAGAAAAATGTAAAAAACCGCTATTTCATCATGATGATTTTGTGTATTTACAATCAGAGACTTAGATATGAGTGAGATCAATAGTTATTGCTGTTTGCCAATATCCATTCGTAGTATACTTTGACATGAATGAGTATTTATCTTGTAGCTTGAGGAAAAACATACAAGATGATGCAAGAAACACAATAGTATTTGTCAATATTGCTTTTCATTTTGCTTTGTAACTTAAACTGTCATCATGATAAACGTTTGTATCCTTTTAAAAGGTTGAATGTTAATTGTACATAAGTTTTCTTGGAAAAAGGAAAGCATTGGATGATGGAACGAATGATATTTTCTAACGTCTAATTCTTATACGTAAGTATTTCTCAAAAATTCGTGGAATGCAATTACTATACCTGTTTGGATTGCAACATATATTGATATCATATTACTTTAAATTAGCATAGCTTTGTGAAAATCAGATTTCAAAAACACAACCATTGCATTAGTTTACCAGTCAACAGATTACAAAAGTAAAACAATGACTAAGCCTCACATTTCTCAATTTCCCCATTAAAATATGATACATGAAAGCTTACGATGCAGAATTTTTTAAACCTAAAGGTAGAAAATGTGAAAGAAAAATACAGCAGGTAAAATACTTCAAAGTCGAAATGTTTGAGCACTACCATGTACACTATGCATTACACTTTTTATCTAAAATGTACGCAACCTATGTATGCGTATAACTCATCTGCGTTTTAAATCTATGCCAAGCCACAAGGAAAGGAGCAGTATGGTGGCTTTTTGGTAAAAGAACAAGAATGAACAAAAACTAATGAAAGCAAATAAAGCAACTTCTTTCTTGTGTTAGAGTATCTTGATCCACCCTCCCCCGGTTTAAATGTCTTTTCTCTGCTGGAGATACAACCTAATTTGCCTTGCAAGGACAAGACAAAAGTAAGTGAAAGGAAGGGGATAATTAGGACGCAATTTCACACAAAAGATAAGAAAAGTTTAATTATTTCATATCAAAATGGCAATAAAAGGAGACTGAGTTGGATATGGGTTCATACTACTGTTATCATAATCGTATTACATGTGGGAACAAAATAAAGGCTGCATACAACAATAAAGAAAATTCTTACATAGACTGTTTGCCCCAAAATATCAGTTCCAAAAACTATTTACTTCCATTCATTATATTCATTACATCATTCGTAGGATTTTATGTACTTATACAACGTCTAGTTCATAGTTAGTCATTTAAAGAGAAGGTACTGTCCACCAATATGAGATGTAGTGAATTGTTTAAATGTATATTTGAAGTCTTCATGGGCTATACATTTTAAAACTTCAATATACTCCACTGCTCTGCAAACAAGCATCACAGCATCATTCGATTTGTTTGACCAAAATTTTAAAAAAACCTGCAAAGTGTATCCACCCATGTATATATGACAAATAAGAATTTAAACCTATAATTTATACGCATTATCTATCCATGGGAAAGATTTTGGGATAGCACAACGATTCATTCTACCCGTATCTTTTGTACCACGTGCGATGTAAACCCTACCAATATGAAAATAGGACGACTCAGTGCACCACGATGAAACCCTGGCTAAAAAGTAATTAAGAATTGTTAAAAAAGATAAGAACTTTTCGTAAGTTGAGTTATCATACGCTTATTTATTTGACTTAAATAAACTGATAATGCTATTCTTGTTTAGTCATGTACGAAAGTGACTTGATTGTCCTGACCTAAGTTTAGCAAATAATGAAGACCCGCACATTTATTTACCCTTCCATATTCATATGAATTAGTGATAATCGAATAGATCTGTTGATAAATCCATATATCACCTGTGTCTTGGGGATATCATTGTTTCAAAAATATAGTATAGCCTTATATTTAAACTTTGCCTATGTACAAACATATAAAACGACGACATTTCAGACTCTCATTGCAGTATTGCGTGACGTGCAATTGTATAAATTGCATGGTTGTTTGTATGATTTAAAAAAACTATGTTTCGAAATACTTGCGATGAGATCGGTTCGAGTTAGTAAAAAAGGGTATATATTTATATATTCTTGTTCTGTTTTTTTGAAAATATCGTTTCTGTGGAAGAATACACAAGGTGAACAGTACAAAAATTAGGACAATGCAAGGAAAGGGTTGCTTTTTCCCTTACCATGATTTCCTTTGAGATATTTCCGTGAGCTGAACTATCTTTCCGTTCTAATTACTCAGAATGTAATCAAATATAACCTTTGAAATTGACACTTGTTCTCCCACATCAATAAAGTTGGAGTAATGGGAAAAGACCCCATATTTATAAACACATACATAAACCACTATAAAGATATTCTGAATAGGTATGCACATATTGTCAAAGTATCGGTGAAAGCATTGACTCTTGTAGATAAAGCACACTATGGAGAGGCAGAAGCATTTAGTGCTAGTTCTAAAACTTCCTTGTATTTAGAAGGTAAATGCCTATAGGGAATTGTCATTTTAGTTGTAGAGAAATTAATGACTAATTATGGAAATTACTGGGTCTCTACTTTCTTCGTGACTTCTGCTTCTATCGCTATATCTATTCGTGTCATTATTCATCCCCTAGAAATCATCAGCATACAAAATGCATGGCTGTATTAAAGACTGCAGCCAATAAGAGGCCAATTTCGGAGAAGATTTTGCTTCCCATAGTATATACCACTCACCAAATACTTTTAACATTTTTTAAGCAAAGTGTAACTTTTATCAACCCAGCGTATATAGACAAAGCTATTATGTTCATAAAAAGTAACCCAACGAAGATACGAGAAAGTTCTCCTTGATAAGCTTTACGAGGTTATAATTTAGCATACTGAGCCACTTTCCATGTTCCCTTACATGACAATGTTAGTAATACCTAAGTAATCAAGTTATGTATATTCTAATACCATGAACCAAAATCAAATTAATTAATTTATCTACACGAAGTCACTTATCGTACTAAAGACTACTGAAGAAAGTTGCCTTTTTAGCTAGAAAAGATGCGTATACTTACGAATAACAGCTTCAACGATGAGTCCCTCGATGATGGTTTGGACGAGTGCCCAAATGATCCATTTACAAGACATCTTCATATTTTTTTTGCCTGGCACCACGAGCCAGAAGACCTTCCTTGTTTTCGCCTTTTTCAGCTTGTGCTTGTTTCAAGCTTGCCTGTCCTTTCCCCACCAAATTTTCTGATGGAGTTTACTCGTATTTCTTCACGACACAGTGAAACTGTCTATTAAGTTGGCATATTATTATTTGCTTGATGTATGTTAAATGTGGTAATTAGTTTGCCATATTAATAAATAAATAAATCCAACGTATAATAATAATACTTCAAAGTTATTGAATTACAGAGAGCATATTTTGGGTTTTATTTAAGAATGCTCATTTTTGCTGTGCAAAGTTACAGGACAGTGTTCATAAAATTGTTTTTCTTCTTTCACTCCACTATTTGTACAAAAGAGACAATACATAATATTATTGTGATTCACCACAAGTTAGAGAGAACATGTCATTATAACAGTTTATTGAATGTGACAGCAGTTCAAGTCAAGGGGAAGTTTGTTTAGTGAGCATGAATCAATGTCGTTTGTAATCGGATTTATATGGCTGTAGCCTCTATAGTTGTTCTAATAGCACCGGTTTACTTTTGTAGGCGCTACTGTTGTTATTGTTTTAACTCAAGAACTATAACAAATGAACTGGATAATGGCCTTTCTTTCCAGTAGACAATGAAATGTGTTTCATCCTTCCCATTTTCACAATTCATCTTTTCTGTTGTGAGAATATCCCAAAAATTTGTTGTTTGTCTTCCCCTTAGAGGAATGTATTTTCTTGGAGTAATTCACTGAAAAATAAACATTTTTAAAATAAATTGATTAGATTGAAAAGAGAAGTAACAGATTTTGAGATAAATACTGTCACAAACGAGTTTTTTTGTGACAGAATATGAGAGGAAGCAATAAGTGGGGCAACTTGAAACAGGATGAAAGTAACTTACTTTAAATTTATATTTTTTGACAGGAGAGATTCAGATTATTAATAAATGTGGACAGAGGGTTGTGTAAAATTATTATTCATATATGACAACGTGAACGGTATATTACACAATTATAACAAATTAATTGTGTATACACCAGAAGTAATTTTCAAGGACATGCACTTTTCTAATTTACTCATGAGAGAAAATTTGTGAAAATTGAACTTCAGCACAACAACTACTAGTAATAGATTTTTTAGTTTTGGTTAGTTATTTCTTTCTTTTGTATATATTACTACACTTATGTATGCCTGGGTTGTTCACTGCTTGAATACTTGTGTCAGACTACTGCTCTAGTTTGTCATTGCAGCTATATACAATAGTAGGAAGCAAATCACCAGTACCTTTCATGAGTGAAATTGCAGTGGTGGTGGTGGTGGCAAACGTGGAGATGGTGGTGCAAGTTTCCGTGCAGTGGTATATGTATTAGTGGTGATTTGGTGAAAATGGTTACATTGCTTGGGAGAGAAGGAGCATGCTACCCCAAAAAACGAAGAAAGCAAAGTAGTGGAGGAAAATAACGAGAGGAGAGTTATATACGACGAGCAAGCAAGAATGGTGGTGGTGGTGCTAGGGAAGCGGTCGTTGTTCCTTTCACCGTGGATAAAACCTTACGAAGCTTTTGCTGGTGCTGCTTTCGGTGGTGGTGGTTTTCTATCTCTGTATTTTTCCTTTTTAGATAGAAAAGCAACGAGATAGTCAGACTCAGACATGCAATCTTGTCTATGAGTATAAGTGGAGAACTACAACTTGATTTTCCCCTATAGTGTCTTTATTGCGAGCGGTTAAAGGAAAACTGTTCTCAGTAAGCACACAGCATTTTACTGGTTGGGGTTGGTTGCTGCTGCCGTTGCTGTTTACAATAGAATGTTTTTTCAGGGAAATGTATAAATTGGAAATGATTTTTTTCGTTTGGAGTACTATATCACACGGGTCATTATAAGTTTTGTAAATCTACATATGGTAGGGAACAATTTAATTGATAAAAGCAATAAATGTTGGCAGGCAAATCTACACTAATTTGTGACCTAGTCCACCTAATTTCAATTCTTTCTTTTATGAGAATGTGATCCCTCTCCTTACTGGGCCGTACATTACCTTATACTTTTTATGAAAGTATGCATTACATTAGCAAGGATGACTGATTAATAAATTTTTGTGCAAAATTGCAGAACTGAGTTCTATTTAAACTACATGGTTCCAACTTTAAAGTTTTCGAATGATCTTTCAAAACAACTACCACTAATGGAAATTTTATTTCAATTCATACAAGGTTGAAGGTTAGGGCACAAATCCAGTCAATGGTCAGCATAAGATCACCACCACTTTGCGGAGATTCCTCCCTACGTGGTTTAAACTTAAAGGACAAATTGTGTGATATTATGCCCACAACTAGCCACCAACCCGCCTACCACCAGTAAGGAGCTCCCGTGATGGATCCAACACAGCTGCCTGCCAACCAGCATAAGAATGCCACCCGAGGCACCAAGGCCCTCACTGCCCCAACCACTGACCAGCATAAGAACCCCCACGGTGCAGTTGCTGTAGATGCTACATCTAACAGCGTTCGTATCATATCATATGATGTGCCAAATAAAAAGCAAGTCTGCTTTATTACTACTACCTATTTTCTTTACTAATTTACATTAAAAAACGTAATGTTAGAGCATAGCGGATTTGCATAACTTGCAACGTTGCAACGGTGTCCCAGATATTGATGTAAAGTAAAGCGTTCATAAAAAACCTCACAAGCAGAATAAAAATGTTTGCATTTGTTTCAATGTATTTGTATTGTGCCGATCCAAAGTTGGACTCGTTTTTTTCTTTTGACAATATGTTTCAAATTCCGGATTACCTAACAAATTAAAGCTTCCTAGAAATGTAAGTATGAAATTTGTGGCCTCAACCTTTTTTGTTAAATATCTGAACTTAGATCAATTTTTTCCTGCAAAGTAGTGATAACATTTCATTACTTTTGATAATAAAAGAATCGACCTAATACTCTATATAGAATTTTTAACTCTCTGATTTTTGTGCAAAAGTATAAAAATCAGAACATTGTAAATTTTCTACCGGGCAATGTATGTATTAAAGGTGAAGGACAAGGGGAAAAGTATTCAGAGCAAAAAACTTCGCTATGTTCATAAACACATTCTTTTCTAATCTTTAACAAGTTTATCTTACTGGCAAGGCTCAGCTTTTTAATTGAGGCTGTTTATTGGAGTACATAAAGTGTTTCCGTTTGATTGAATATTCTGAAAAGTCAGCTATATATTTCTAAGGGTAAATACAAACTATTTCTTTTTATCTAACTTTGCTGGTAACTTAGCTTTTATCTATTCAGCATGCAATCGATACACTCAAGAAGTAATGGACACGACTATATTTTAAAAACAATTTTAAAGACTTGTGCACTGATTCGCAAATTAAAACGAATATGATCTCGTTGTACGATATCTAATACACAAAGCCAGCTTCTGTACCACAAACTATAATTTCTTGATTTAGATTTCTTCCTTGGACACTGCAATAAATATGTTAGACACCACTTTGGTTCTGCGTCATGATTGAATAACTGGTCTCGGTCTCAGACAGTGCAGTGGTGTTGATGTGGACTTTCAGACAGTGGACTTTTTTAAATTGAATAAAAGCATAGGTACATAAAATAATCTATACTAATCCAACCTTTCGTAACAAAACTTATCGTGCATCCTCAACAATTTCAAACTAATAAAATATTTCTATAAATTGTGCCCCTAAAATAACACGACCAACTCCAAGAAATGAAGATCGTTCAAGCAGTCAATTGAAACAGTTCAATAATTTGAGCAAGGCCTGGCCTGGGACAATACAATTTATAACGAGGTGGTGGCTCCAGATGGCAAAAGGAAAACTTGGCAGGGTGGTGAGTTATTGGGCCAGTTTATTTATTTTCGATACAGCTTTATATGATTTTTCTCCAAGAAGCAGCAGTGCGAGAAATCTTTCATTTCAACAACCTGAGTCAAGTTCCCTAGTCCCCTCTACTCATCCTCTTTCACATTCGCATTCACTCACTCATCATTCCCCATCATCACACTTGTTCAACAAAATGTGTTCAGCATAGCAAACTACAAAATTAGAAAAAAATACCGATGGACAGTGACATTCGTTTCATAGTCTACATCTTCATTTACTTACCAGATTTTTATTAAAGAAATCTCAGTTTCTGGTCAATGCAACGCTATATTTTTTTGTAAGTCCATTTCATGAGTATGATGTATGAGTACATGTTATAAGTCGCTACCAGTAGTAGTCAGTCTTCCCTCTGTCACTTCTCCTCACATCATCATCATGATACACTTGAAAGATCAGTTTTGTGCTACAAGGGGTGAAAATTACAGAACCAACGGAACAAGGAAAGTAGAAAAACTCAAGTCCACCAAAAAAGAAATATATTGTTCCAAAGAAGCCATTCTTTCCTTTTCACAAGATGACTTTTCCTTTTCACACCAGACCAGACAAATCTCATAAAGCAAGACAGACCCCTGACTCCTTTTTCCTCATGACGAACCTTTTCTGATCCTTTGATCCGAAAACCCTGTTATTTATATAAGTTTTCCTCGTCATTTGTGTTGCATATGATTTGATTTGATAGAGCAAAATAGTTATGTAGAAAATTGAAAAAAGATGCGACACAATTACTATATCATACCATCAAATACTACACATAAGAGTCCTAGCATAAGAGAAATATTCCTTTCATTCTTGTTCTTGTGCCATATTCACTATTTGTCCAGGGGATTCAGATTTAATTAAAACTATCAAATACTACATGCTACTTTTCAGTATTATTGCTTCTTGCAGACAGTCAACAGTGGAGACAAGAAATTCTATTCAAGTGGAAAAACACCGGAAAATACGTCATTCGACACTTTATCATCTTTGCATTTACTTTAGTACTCGATTTTACAAACGTACTAATTTTAACAACATAATATTCTGCATTTATGTTGACCTTTGAACTATAATCTATTGAAAAGGTTTGAATCTTTAGAAAAACATAAAGACTGACGACTGACTGACTCCTGTACCGTACCTGTGCTGTGCAAAGGGCAAAGTGCAGGGGGCTTCTTCTCAACAACAAAAAGCTAAAACGGGGTGTGGATTTGGTTTGGTTGTTTTTCAGCTTTGCGTTGTTGACTTGTTCATTGAATCAAAGTTAGCTGACAGAGCCACCTGCCATCAGTAACGTGATACTTGTGTTACCTACTCATTTAGAGGTGAAGTGAAAGTTGTGTTGTGAAACTGAGGCGGTTGGTGGTGTAAGTAAATTGTACATACAAACAGCTGTACTACATCATCATTGCCCACATCGTACTCAGTGAAGTACAGTGGTCTTGTGATCACTACGCACGTATTAAAAATTTTAATTGGTCTATTTTTAGAAGATAGTTTTAGAGAATAGTGACGTAAATTTGGGGGAAATTATATTGGATTTGTAGGATTTGTTGGGAAAACTGAAGTAACGCCCTGTTTGAAAGAAAATCAATAATTATATTTGAAGCTTTTTGGGTATGTTTTCTATATTGTTTTTCAGTGACGAGAGTTTGTTATATTTTAATGTGTATGTAGTATGTGTGCTTTTAATGATGCTTTAATCATGCATCAAATATTTTCTGATGGTTTTGATTGTTTTGATTTGTAGGTCCTGGTTAATCTGCAACAATGCTTGCCAGTTCAAAAGCTTTAGCGGTGGTTAGTCAAGGGAAATATGGAGTCGTAGTTGCCGCAGTAAATGAAAATATTTTACTATTTTGATCAAAGTGTAACTGAACATGACCAGTAGGGCTGGATATGTGCTAAATGTTTAAACATCTTATTTAAACTTTCTTGATGCAGATTCGGTGTAATGCAACTGCTGCTGCTCCAGCAGGGCCACGAATGAAGAAGTTCGATGTGTACAGATGGGACCCTGACAAGAAAGGCGATAAGCCAAGGATGCAAACGTATGAATTAGATTTGAACTCCTGTGGTCCGATGGTACTAGATGCACTCATCAAGATAAAGAATGAGGTCGATCCTACACTAACTTTTCGGAGGTCCTGCCGAGAGGGAATTTGTGGATCATGTGCCATGAATATAGGTGGAATAAACACGCTGGCTTGTATCAGGTATGGAAATTGGAATGTGCGTCAACCTGGCGCCCAGCGCCCATCAATCTGGCGCCCTCGCCCAGCAATCGTCAACTTGGCGCCCAGCGCCCATCAACCTGGCGCCCAGTGTATTTTTGATGCCTGTCGCCCAGCGCCCATCAATCTAGCGCCCAGCGCCCATCAATCTAGCGCCCAGCGCCCATCAATCTGGCGCCCAGCATATTTTAGATGACTCTCGCCCAGCGTCCATCGTCCATCAATCTGGCGCCCGTATCGTTTGACATGAATTTAATTCGGTTAGGTTTAGTTAGGTTAGGTTTGGTTAGGTTAGGTTTCAACGTAAGTGTTGAGTTAAATGTAATGATGTTTGTCTAGGCCTACTTTATTATATTCAACCCAACGCTTCCGATGAAACCTAAACTTACCTAACCAAACCTAACCAAACCTAACCAAACCAAACCTAACCTAACCTAACTAAACCTAACCTAACCTAACTAAACCTAACTAAACCTAACCAAACCTAACCTAACCTAACATAACTAAACCTAACCCTAATTAAATTCATGTGAAATGATATGGGCGCTAGATTGATGGGCGCTGGCCGAGAGGCATCTAAAATACCCTTGGCGCTGGGCGCCAGATTCATGGGCGCTGGGCGCCAGATTCATGGGCGCTGGGCGACGGGCATCTATAATGCACTGGGCGCTAGATTGATGGGCGCTGGGCGCCAAGTTGACGGTTGCTGGGCGAGGGCGCCAGATTGATGGGCGCTGGGCGCCAGGTTGACGCACATACAAAATGTCTAGCTTCGATTTCCATACCTACAGCAAAGCTATTGCTTTTCAGATGCAATGTGTTCAGATGCATTCTTTTCGTTTGCCATTCTCAATATTTAAATCATAATCAAATACAATTTTAGTCTCTATTCATCCCCAAATCTAAAATTGGATGGGATTCCAATCTTACACTCCGTAATTTAAAGTCTTAAATAATTGAACAACATTTATGAAATAATGTAACTGCTCTTCGTAAAGTTTGGTGGCCCTTAAAAGGGCCGTTGGGTAAATGGTTGTTAAAGTGGGCCAATAATAGTTTAGGCGGATTTCTTTTCGGTTTTCTTGGGGAGGAGGACGGCTTGGATGTTGGGCAAGACACCACCTTGGGCGATGGTCACTCCGGA
>JAQFXM010003884.1:0-18721 GCA_034693345.1 Entomobrya multifasciata
CAGGCCCTGGAGTTGAGGATGATCCGTCAGGCCCTGGAGTTGAGGATGATCCGTCAGGCCCTGGAGTTGAGGATGATGAAGAGTCGGGGCCTGGAGATGAGGATGATGAAGAGTCGGGGCCTGGAGAGGATGATGCAGCGTCGGGGTCTGGAGAGGATGATGCGGCGTCAGGGCTCGGGGTAGATGATAAATCAGGGGATGAGTTGGTAGCACTGGAATCATTGGAAGACTTAGTATCTGCAGGGGTAGAGGGGCTGGAATCCAAAGCGGATGGACTTACATCTGTTGAGGTGCTGACTTCTCCGCTTACAGAAATTGCTTCATTCGTAGATGGCGTGGTTGAAGATGTGGAACTTGAGTCTGAGCTTTGAGATGAATTGTCTGTTGATTGAGTAGATGAACTCGAATCCGTGGATGATGATGAAGAATCTGTAGATGGGGTAGTGGTCCCAATGTCGGAGGATGATGAAGAGGAGCCGGAGCTTGTGTCTGAAGAGGGCAGAGTTGTACCTATTGATGATTCATTTGATGATTTGGAGTCAGGCGAAGGTGTGGCGGACAAGGGTGATCCCGGGGAATCAGTACTAGAATCGCCAGTGGAAGTGGCCGATGTTGTTGAACTCACGTCTGTTGGTAAAGGAGTTGAGCCTGAGCCTGCATCAACTGCCACAGTTGTACAATTCGTTACGGGACTTGCATTCGTTGTTAAATCCAAGCTTTTATCATTTCTTTGTTGGCCAACAGCACCAGAGGACGAATTAGCCTTTTGATTTTGAGCAACAGCATCTGAAAGTAAGTCATGTTTGGAGACATGAAGTGGTCCAGGTTCATCATATCCTGATGATGAATCTAAGCTTAAGCTTTTACCATTCCGTGTTTGGTCTCCATCGGTGGAATTCGCCAACGAGTTGCTATCATTTCCAGGCGCAGTTAGCTGAAAATATTTTTATGGTTAATTAGGATTACTTTCAATGAGTATTACTCGTTCAATAAGAATCTATCATTTCAGTTATGCTACATACAAGAGAAGGCATTAGCAAGGCATCCAATGTCCCATTACTTGTTTGATTGCTATTCACATCAGTAGCTCCAGTGGTCATTTGCATATTACCTTGAGTTGTGGTTTCTTCTCCTTCCTGCTAATTAATACGAAACGAAATTAATAACCGGTGAAATCCGCAAGAATGCATGAATAAGTAGTGCAATCGCCTAATTCTACTTTGCCACGCTAATTTTTCCAGACTAGAAGACAACCGAAGGTTTTGAAGACAAGGTTGCTTCTATTATTATGTAAACTTACCGCAGTGGAATTCCCATTCGTGGTGTTGGCATCTCCAGCGTTTTCTATGTTCATAAATATAGCACACTATTATTTTTCAAGGATAATTATGTCATTGCATAATGATTAGAATACAACACATATTTTACCTGGAATGGTCGGTAATGGAGTTGTGCTACCCAAGGATAAATCCATTGTGCTGGCTCCGCAGCCACTGGCCACTTCATTGAACTTCGGAATCCCTTTCCATCTCCCTTTGCAAATGCAGCTTAAAGTATCATCTTGAAATGCAGTATTGTCGCTCTTTTGACAACGGTATTGGGCAACTGTTCCTCTTGGAACAGCGCTGGACGATGAACAGTCCACTGTAGAGTTGTCAGTGGGATTCATGCATTTTACCTCCATGCCCTTTTGAAATTAAATGTTTGAATTAATTTTACGAAACGCAGATTTTTGCATGTAAATATTTTAATACGATTAATCACCTCTGTTGTTGGTAATGCTGGACATGGTGCTGAGTTATTTCCTGCTGCAAGTGCAGACGCACAACATATTCCCAGGAAAACGAGTAATTTTCCCATTTTGGGAATTATTTTAACCCTAATTTTCTGTTAAACTATATTTAAAATACGAATTTCACGTCTTAACACAATGTTTCTGTTTAGTAATTTCTCATGATTACAAATTGAATACGTTCACTTTATTAAAAAGGGAGAGAGTTGTATGAGGATTGACTTTGTGATGATGTTAACTAAACTGCAAAGACAATCATTGGATCGAAGGTGTTCTCAGTGGCCCACTCACTATGTCTTTCTAGCAACTGTGAAAATGGGCCAAAGTGCATGTCAGTTAAAATAGAAAAAGAGTGACCACACCAGAACTCTTATTACAAATTAAATCATCTTAGCGTAATAATACGCGTTTTTCGTGGTACATCTATATTTTCATACATTTATGGCTTTGTTAATTCCTCATGATATTTGGACCTCATTTGCTGATCATGATTATGTAAATATGAGCAGAAAAACTGCAGCCATTTATTAGCTCTTCTTCTTAATAGAGTCATCTCATCCATTATAGTTGAATACGGTATTAGTTAGTTGTGCCATTTTATCCTTAGGTATAATATTCAACAGCCAGTATTTTGTGTTTCATGAACAAGAATACTCCAAAATAATGCGTGTTATATGTGCTACATACCTTTAAAACTTCTCATTTATGTGCTAATTGGTAAAAAAGCTTAAAGGAAGTATGTATAGTTTGTAGTGAAGATGCTCCCAACTCTTTGAGATCGGGACAGTTTTAAAGCGCTGCCTCTGTCCATTTTTAGTCAACAGAATACCAAATCCATATAAGATACAAGTAATTTAATGAGCGTTGTATGGAAGCAATTAAAATGCATCCGGCTGTCTCGTGTATAATTTTAAAATAAACTTTTTAAAAAATGTTTGCATAGGGAAACAGTCTTCTCTTCTCCAGACTACCCACATCAATTAAGTTACACATATTAAAAACTATGGTTAGAGATGCGCCGTGACTGGATTTCTTCTAGTTGGAACTACAATTAGGGATTTACCACACGGGTTTATGCGTATTTTATTCTAGATAAATATAGTGATGATAAAAAGAACAAAAATGTGACACATATCTCAGGTTTTAATGGCTATCTCTCGAATTTAGACTGGTAGATGTACTGATTTAATTGTTTGAAGAGTGAACTGTTGTAACAGATGTAAAGCTTTTCATTTTCTAATTTTCAAGTTCACTGAACATAAATTATCTTAAGAAATGTTCTTAAATTAAAAGATTTTTATTCCTTGGCTGCATATAAATAACCCGAGCTATTTACCCACCCACACACATAAAAATGTCTTCATCTTCAGCAAGATATACATATAACTAACAGATACTTAAAATGACAACTACACTTATAAACATATACATGATTTCTTACTACCATGACCTTTCCTTGAAAATTTAAAGAAATTACTAATTTAACAGTTTATAATTATCCTTCACAATTTATTATCACGTTTTCAGTCATAATAGTCGCTGTTTCTGTGTTGTGCAAATATCATCACATCTCTCCAGTTAACAAGGCTTGTTAGCAGCATTTTAAAGAGCTTCTAATATTTTGGTAATAGTTTTGTCGTGATATTTAAAATCTTGCTAATTTTTAATTGTTTATCTCCGGTAACATCCCCCTTTTACATTTTATTATATCATCATTGCAATTAGTCATCAATGAAATATGTTAAACCAAATACATAAAGGTGTCTTCAAAGCTAATTCATTTACGGAGCGTCTGAATAAATTTTTCTTTGACCTAGCAAAGTGTGAATTCACCCTTTTTCTGTTGTACCGATAGACCTTGCCCTTGTCCTGGGATAAAAGACGACCTAATTCGTGCAAATTAAATCAAAATGAGTAAATACATAATTCAAGGTTACATCACAAAAATAAAGGAACTCGCGTAATATTTACGTTTCACGCTGGAAAAGCGGGCAGGTAAGAAATGCGTGGAAGTTACTGGAAAACGTTAACACGCTAAATGTTTGGGAAACTTTGTTGTTTGTGTTAATCATATATGTATTGGTCATAATATAGTTTAGGAAATTTCCAGTGTTCCGTGATTTACTGAGAAGTGAAAATTTAATCTGAGATCAAGTCTTGTTAATGAACGATGATCACTTGTGACTGTGACGTAGATTAAAAACATGTTTCACGTAGTTATCATTAATAATTTCGATAACAGTAAAAAAAGCACTGATTTAAAAAATCAAATGAAGTTATACAATAACCTTACATCGTGGGCAAATGGTATGATTAATGGTTACCAATTTGAACAATCATGATCATTCATGCATTTATGCATATACAACTAAATTATCTGAAAAAAATTCGACAGTCAAATGATGATGAGTTCAATAATGATGCCTCTTCAATTGATAAGCTTAGAGTGGCGACTGATTACTGACACCCGACGATGAACGGACGATCAATTGCTAAAAGTTTAAAGGATGTTTTGTCACAAACCAAATAATCTTTGATGTTACACCGACTATATTTGTTGTTTACATACTACTATATTCTGCCGATTGTTGAACGACACGTTGGTAATCAATCATGACTAAACAATATGGTTCAATACTCTTAACGTAATAAACACGACGTGCATATGTAAATATTTCACACAAACTTATATTACTAGTACTAGTATCATTGATCGTTAACGCCTACGCAATTTAATTAAAATGAATCACAATTTCTGGAAATAATAAATATTTGTAGCTTTTTTTATTTTTGGATTCTTTGAATATTTGCTATCAATCGTGTTTAGAATATCAACTTTGTTTATAGATTTGAAATTGCGCTGTATTTTATTTATATATTTTGATAAAATCAATCATAATTGTTTGTTGAAGAATAAAGATTATGTGACAAGTTGTCAATAGATGTTTCCTATTTATAAATACATGCATTGCGGAAGAAGAGAGAGAAGTGAATGGAAGTCAAACTTCCTTTTGATTTGCTTCCGCTTACTTCCTTCGAAAAAATGTATAAATTTGCGAGTTCATAAAAAGATAAAAATACCAAAGCAGTAAACTAGACATTTTAATAGTAGAATTGATTGCAATGGGTACACATTAACGCGCTGTTTATGTATAACAGGAAAAAGGAAATAGCATGGCATATCGCATAAATAAATACTTACATTCGCTCAAGCTATGACGAGTTTTTAATTGTGCGTTGTGTGCACCACAACAACACATGCATTTCAAGGGCTAATGATTCAAATGAAACGTGAACGTCAATACCAGCGTCAGGTGTAAATCAGATCAAATCAAGTAATTACCTGTGTTCCTTTGATAATTATGCATGCATTGATTTGATGAGTCAAAACCACCTTAAAATCATGCATCATGTGGAATCAAAAGCCTTTATCTTTCGCAAAGTTTTCTCGGTTTGTTCGAACGTTTATATTGACAATAAAATCACTGCAAATTGATTATTTAAAAATAATAAGCATGTTATGTATGTATGTATGTTCTGTTCTATGTAATGATTTGTTGTAAACACTAAAAATGCTTATCAGCTAGTTATAAAGTCATGACTGAAACAACCCTTTTACGTAAGCTTTTACTCAAGCGGCTAGGCACAGTAATAATTTTTCCAGTCTTTGTCATATTTTAAAACGATTTCTTCGCATATATAATGTGGAGCATAAATCAAAGCTACACATCGTTCGATTTTTGCATAATAGATTATGGAAGAGATAATGCATCAAGTGAACAAGCTGAACACAAACTGATTAAAAATAGTACCCAGTTGTCGGGGTTCAGAATTTAGTACGGTTTTGACTTTCAAACTAAATTTATATTTCAAAATAGACAAGAAAAAATCAAAAGTAGCTTTTTGTAAAGGAAAATTGATCAGAAAACAAAAGTTATTACAGAATATGAGAAAAATCACGATTTTTACGTTTATTGGTTTGATGGCACTTTGTGCCTTCATGCCATCTTCGCATTGTGCAGCTATTGATCCTCCACCTGATAATTGGCTGGAGTATACTTTTTTCTTCCACAGTCTGACCTTGGCAGGTCAGTTTAAATACAAATAATAATACTGTCTAGATTTGTACACGTTTGTGGACTTTGTTTTGACATTCGTTGCATGGTCAAATATTGCAGAGAAACGAGCTGTGATGACTCTGGCTATTGCGTATCACGATACCCCAGAAAGTTCCAAGGATCCGGTTATCTTTCCAACCAACCCCAGTAGACCAAAAGCAGAGGAAATTCCAGCTACCCTCTACGCTAAGATGATGGTAAAAAATTATATTATCTCATATCGTATCATTTTTGTCTACTTTATCGTTTAAAGCTAATGACAATTTATCATTTAATATCAAGAATGGTAAAATTCCAAAAGATTGGTTTTCAAACTTTGTTAAATGGCTACAAAATCATCTGAAGATAACCAATTTCAGTCTAAATAATTATCGCAAGTAAGATTATTTACAAATGTTGTTTTACATATATAGACGTTACAGAACTTGATAGCTTTGATTTTTTTGTAGTGAGAATTCTGATGATCTGTGTACTGAGGACAATGGAAAATGTTACAGCCTTACGGATCTCGGTCAAGCATGCTGTCCATTCGGCTAACTCTAAAATGTACCACGGAACAAATCAGAATTGTCAATCTTTGGAAAAGCACATACTAATATTCTGTCAAACAATAAAAATACCTGTATATTAAGCCCACCAAAATTGATTGTGTGTGGTTTTACAAGACTCTGTACATGTTCTTGTTAATAAAATTGTAATGCATGCACATTTTTTATTTTGTAATAAATCTTAACTTTTATTTTCCCTTGTAACTAATATTTATTTAAGTAATTAAAATAAATATGCAAACGGTTATATAAATACGTATTAAACCTGCCAAGATTAGAGGCAAGGAGCATAATAATATATGTGACTAATATAATCTTTCATAAAAAACAAAATCATAAAAGCTCAAAATGAGCTATCCAACACAAACTAATTAATTCTTTCATTGCTCATTTAACTGGTATATTTTTACCCAGTCAATTTCCATCGTGGGCTTACTCCAATTCCGAGCAAGATCATAAGTTAGTGGCCCATAAGTCTCCTCAGGAAAGAGATTCCCCCCAACGGAGAGTCCAAAGTTAAGTTGGAGATTTTGTTGAAACAGTTTTTTATTGCCATTACAAGGTAAATTTGACTCATCAGGTAGCAACCAGTCAGAATAGTAGAACATGGGTACACTATTTACTATTATCCCATCAACATACCATTCCATTCTATACTTTTTCCACACCAAAGCAAACTCATGAAAATCTTGACTCAGATCTATTTTTCGTAGCACTTTTTCTGTCATTTTAGCCGAAACATAATTCCATTTTCTTCCAAATGCTGCCCCTACTCTCACAGTGGATGTTCTTTGTCCTCGAGTTAGAGCAATATCTATTTCTTCGTATTTACAGTTGTCGTGATCTTGATATGCAGGTAAAAGATAAATTGAAGAAAGGAGATGAGTGCCCTTGGCCAGTTTAGCCCTAATAACGTACGATCCATGCTTATATCCTAAATCATTTGTCATTTTAACCCTGCCACTTGTATAGTTCTTTGGCTTGGCCCATAATAAGTCGGGATAGAAGTCCTCTGGAAGTGCTTCTAATGTCAGAATCCCGTCACGCAACTGTATATTATCGTCTCGAGGAGTGAAGCATTCAAGATTGTTATCCTTATGACCCTTCCCTGAATTTCAAAAAAGGACGAAAAAAACAATTGATATGAGTGGAACTTTATCTGATAATATGAGATTTTGAAACTGAATGGCAAACACAATGCAATGATGGATGACACATTTTTTGTTTTGATACCTTCACAACTTCCTACTCTTTCCCATTTTGAGCTCAAGTGCTCTCCGTTGAAATCCTCTTGAAAGACCAACTTTCCTTCCCACGTTCTGCTTCTTGCACCGGCAACAGTAATTACAGCAATTATCAAAAATTGTAACAAAACGCAACAAGCTGTTCCAAATTTGTTATTATTTGAGAAAATCATTATCAGATTGGCACACAAAAAAAATTCTGGCTTATGAAATTTCACGCATAATAGGAAGATGTGCGTAAACTGAACAATTCGAGACTGACTGAAAGGACGGATGTGCCATTCTCATAAATATCCGATGGCGGATATGTCATCTTATGCAATTGGTAAAGGTACATGGTACTTGTGATTTCGACCAGTTTAATTTAAGTATAATAAAAAGTATATACATTGTTTGTTTTATTATGCGTATAATGTACACGTGTGATGCACACTTTGTTGAAAATTCCTCTACATGCATGCATTTCGGAGCAACAATCCATTCATTAAATATTTCACGTCATTCAATTCAATGACTGCACATTATGTAACAAGTGTGTATGTAAGGGCAAAAAAGTGCATTTTACAAAGCATTTTATTTCATATTTTGATACAAACCAAAATTGAGATAATCAGCTATTACAATACACGAGAAAATAAGATATTAATAAGTGTGTACAATTATTGATATAATGAAAAACAAAACAACACTCACTTTTATCTATAAAAATGCGGATATTGCGGTTGTAACTTCTTGAAAACAGATTTTTTGTTTGATTTGATTATAAAAATGATAATATGCATCATTGAAGGCAGAATATTTTCTATCATTGTATCTTTGTATCAATCATGACAATAATGAATCTTTATCGAGTTTGCATTTTATGGTACCTATTTGCTTTATGAGACCTTTAACAATTACTTCACGTTATGTAATAGATTAAAGCATTAAAAATATGCATGCTTCTGTACCTTTTTTGTAAGGAAATGGCTAGTCTTGAGTAGAAAACAGTCGCCAGTTCAACTGACAGCTTCTTTTCTGTGAGAACATTATCATGATGATTTATTACGGCTCGTCAGTATAATAATTCAAAATACAAGCATTATAACATTTTCGTGTTGTAGTACAATAGCCGTTTTGCTACTTTATTAAACGCATTTTAAAATTTCAAGATAGACATGTATGTAAGTATGTATGTATACTATGTTAGCTGATTTGTCGTAAAAAGAGTAGTAGCAAATCATATTCCTTTCAAAATGTCATTAATCGCTGCTTCTTCCGATCATCATAAAATCCTGTAAGTTCTTTTGCTTTGTCTGCTTATTTTTTTCGCGGTGACAGGTGACGATATATGAACCAATGAACTCTAATTAAATGTGATCAATGATGATCTACGCTGGACTGCATCGTAAATATGGACTAATGTAGCGAAATATTTGCAGGTTATCAATTTTTGAAACATAATACAGAGCCTAAAAAGGTTTATCTGAGCAGCAAGTAACTTTGTTTAACAGCAGCGAACAGGTTCTCTCAGTTCTCTGTGCTGTTCGAAATGAAGTTCGTGTGTAAATTTTTCAATCACATAATAATCTTGTTCTGTTCTGTGTTGTTTATCACTGAAAGGGAAAGTTTCTTTGAGCTTATAGTATACAGTACGTGTGAGTCAACTTATAGTTTTACTGTCTCAGTAAGTAGATAATTCATTGTTTATGAATTGAAATTGAACCCTAATTGATTTGATAAGTTACAAATGCACTTTTATGTAACATTATTTCTATATAAGAGAATTATGTGTTAATTCATCAAGAAACATATTATGCATGCATGTATATATTTTGTATAAAAACTAGACTAGACTCGAGACTTGTAAACTAAAAGTAGTATTGCAATTGTTTAAGAATTTAATTATATAATTTACCTTATAATTAAAGATGTCAATAAAAAGTTGTACATCAGTTATTTACCTTGTGACTTGTGTCAATGATGTTGTATGTATATCATGTTTATTTACTTTAAATAGTTGTGGCTACGTATATACGTTTCATTTAATTTTCATTGTGAATAAGCTGCTATCTTTAGTCTAAATCAAGTCAAACAATGAAAAGCTACTGATTGAACCAATGTTTTTAGTGGTTTTCATTTACATATTTTGCAGTTTACTTTTTAATCTGTCAAGCTAAGCTGTTCACTATCATAAATATTTCCTGAAAACACGTGTAAGATTTAGGGACATGCGGATGCTCTTTATTCCACCTACTTTTCCCTTTCTTAAACTGGTTACCTTGTGCAAGGCCATTCCA
Organism: Entomobrya multifasciata; assembly: GCA_034693345.1. Classification (NCBI taxonomy): domain Eukaryota; kingdom Metazoa; phylum Arthropoda; class Collembola; order Entomobryomorpha; family Entomobryidae; genus Entomobrya; species Entomobrya multifasciata. The sequence goes on from JAQFXM010003884.1 coordinate 9,982, forward strand.
TGCTGAGAAAAGATGCACCAGCAAAACCGCTCAGTTTTTATAAACCTCATAAAGTCGGCTAAAGATTTCGTCCATGACCTAGACTTCGAGTGACACTGCACAAAACAAAACTTCCTATCTGTCATGTCATCTACAAAAAGTAATAATGCCCTAAAATCTGTATATCAACCTACACGAGAGTTTTCATTTTTAAACAGGTTTATCACAGCAACAAAGAGAATTCGGCATAATGGAATGCTTCGTCTTAAAAGCTACGATTCAGTTTAAGAGAAAAGGTATATATCAATCACTGATGCTTTTTAGATGAAAACCCTATATCTCTTTTTTGTCGCAGACGAGTCCACATTCTAGTAAATAGGTAATATCACATCTAGGTGATAGTTTTATGGCTTGACAATTTTGACAAAAAATCATGGATCATTCATCATAAGTGCACTTTTTAGAACTACATTTTTAAGCCTGCACGATGCAATGCAATGCTCAAACTATGGCCCCCAAAACTGATTTCAAATGATTTACAAAAGTTTCGTTTTAACCTACTGAGCTGATGAAATATTTCTTTCAGTCGTGACCTTGCTTGCAGTGAGAGTGAACAAGAGCTTTTCAATTTTCATGAAATTTGTGTTTTAAAAATAATCTATTTAAAATGTTTTCTAAAATCAGGAATAAAGGGATAGACCCGCTAACAATTTTAGCATTGTTTTATTTATTTTCACAAACTCATAGTCAATATTGTTCACCATTGCAGCCCAGGACTGTAAGAAATCAAAATGATTTTTAATGCGTTCAGTTTAAAAATAAGCTATATATTACTAATAAAGGTGTAATGTGTCGACAGGGAATGCTTGTGGAATGTCAAGATCCGAGAACAGGAGCCTCCACTGAATGTAACCGAGAACTTCCTCCTGGAACAACCGTAATCTACCAATGTGCAAGCCACTTTGTGTCGCCATACGGGGAATTTGAGACTGGAAGGATGACATGTCTGCAAAATGGCAGGTGGTCTAGAATAGGACATTACGAGGAATTTGCATGCAGACTGGGTGAGTGGAATTGTTTTAAAAAAACTTCTGTTAATCAGTAACATTTAGTGCAGTTCATTTACAACAAATTATCCATTCAAAAGATTGTGGAAAACCCAATGTCGATGTTTCTGGAACCGCACCAGTGGTTGTTTTTGGTGAGACCGCAACCAGGGAAAGCTTCCCTTGGCATGTAGCTATTTTCAGATCTAATGGTCCTGGGACTTCTTACAACTTTTATTGTGGAGGTTCTCTTGTCACTCCATCAAACAAAGGATTCTTAGTAGTTACGGCAGGTAATACAGGAGATATTGTGTTTTCGTGTTTTCATGACTGGACATTGACTTCAATCTAATAAAATGGTTCTATCTATTAGCACATTGTGTTACAAGTTCTTTGAGGACGCATAGAACACGACCGTTGGGAGATTTTCGTGTTGTTCTTGGATCCGTAAGCAGTAATTACCGGGAAAATGAGAGAGCAACTGGGACTCAAATCTTCGAGGTAAGAATATATTCTGTTGGAGCTACTATGCATGTGTTCAGAGAATGTAAATCGACCTATGGAAAAAATATTTCCAATTAAATTATCTTCAATTATGCAGGTGAAAGCAGCAAAAATTCATCCTAGTTATGATTACAACCGAGTGCAAAATGATATCGCAATTATGAAACTGAATAGTACTGTTAAGCTTACCAAGTATGTTTCCCCGGTATGCTTTCCTAATCGCGAAATGGCTAACAAACAAATTGACGGAACTGGAATGGTATGAACAAAAGTTGCTAGCATATAAACTTTGTGAAAACATGTTTATGTAAAAACGAATATTTATCTCGTAGATTTCAGGTTTTGGTCTAGATGAAACGTCTAAACTTACACAAAAGCTTAACTTTGCACGGCTTCCGGTAACTCAGAATCAAATCTGCAACTACGCCTTAGGGAAAGAATTGACGAGTGTAGAATTCTGTGCTGGATATTCAACAGGTAAGTATGATGCTTTTGATGATAATCGTGTAATTCATTGCCAAACATTATAATTAACCACGGTTTTTAATTCGTTTTCTAATATAGGGTCTTCGGTCTGCAGTGGAGATTCAGGTAATTTTTGTGATATCATAACAATCATAAGTAAATCGTAGGCTTTACATGATTTTGCCTTAAATTTTTAACTTTTTTGTTTATTTAGGAGGTGGTCTTGTTTTCATGAATGACTTGACGAAGCGGCTCTATATTCAAGTAAAATCTCACCAACTTAAGAATTAAAGTATGAAATCTCTGGGTCTGTATGATAGCGTAAATGATCACTTGTTCATGTAATTTTTCAGGGCATCGCGAGTAACGTGGACAAGCGAACACTTGAAGAAAAGAAGTACTGTCAGAATTACAACACTTTCGCAAGAGTAAGTTCATTTGTGGACTGGGTGCAAGATCAATTGGACCAGTTTTTCTCAGATGACACCAATGATTTAGTGAGTAAATTGTCAATTTTATGAAATATTTGTATAAAAAATATGAGATCACCGATTTTGTCCGCTTTAATTTATTAAGACATTTCATTGATGTGTTGAAAATAAGCCGTTTTTGCTGTAATAAAATAAGTACATTTTTATCTGCATAAATTGAGGTAATTTTCCCACAGTATAATTAATTAATGTTTATTTCTCTAAACTTTGTTCCATCATTTCAGGCTCAAGCAGAGGATACATTGCGACAACCACTGACAGGAAGCCGCCCTGTTGTGAAGCCTAATCGACCAGGTAAATTATTGTCTTGTGCACTATTGCCCCAAATACGATTTTTTGTATGATTTGATGCAGTAATGTGCATACAAGACCTATTATGAAGATAATTTTCCTTATTTAACCAATCAAGTATTAAAATTGGTTTTGTTGCACTAAATTAAGCGAATTTGTAAACTTTTGCATTGCAAATTACAGGAATCAACAATAAAGGAGAGTTTATTGTAACAGTATACCGTGACATAAATGACAAGAGCATTTACGAGGAATGGAGAATGAAAAATTGTTCATCTGTACCTGACGACTGGAATGTTGGCCAATTTTGGGTTGACGTGCATGGAAAATGTTTGCAGTTCTTTGAAGGGCGTGTGTGCTCAGGCAGGTCGTTGCAATTACAACCTAGCTCGTCATCCACAATATTTCGATGGAATTTTCCTGATTACTCGATCAGATCAGTTAGTCTTTGTGAAGGGGTGCCACCGTCCTCATCATCGTCATCCTCCCCAGGCAGTAATCATCAGATCCAAGGAAGCGGGGATAACGACAACAGCAACATTGGTAGTGGTAGTCGACCAATTGGTGGACCAAGTCAAGGTGGGTCCAGCATTGTTGGCGCCGGAAGCACTGGGAATGGTAATTGGCAACAGGGTGGTGGACTGATACCGTCATCACCACCAAATCCTGGATCAGCATCATCATCCATGGGAGATGGTTAGTTAAACGAAATCTCTACGTGATACTGGACTTTTTGCAAATTTGATATTGTTTCAGGCAAATATTATGTTTGTTCGTAAATATTTGTTGCTGCATTACACGTTCAATTTAACAAGCTTATATGGTTTTTTTATTCCGCCTGAGAGGAAAGTGAAATGCTCCCATAAACAATGCCCTAATTATGGCTATAGAAGATGGGTGTTATTATAGCAGAAAAAACATTGTCTTGGTGGATAGTCACGCAGTTCTATGCATATAATGTGTCTAACCCTTTGTATAGCTTCTCGTTAAAATAAACTTGTTCTTTTTTCACATAGGAAGTGAGTACGATTATCAAGTGATCGGTCTGAGAATGCATAATATATACAGAGTTCAACATGGTGTGCCTCAACTTGCTTTAAATGAAGCGGTGAGTGAATTTATGTTCTTATTTATTTTTTAGACATGTCTTTGTAAGAAAGCTTCAAGTATGAATTCTGTTTTTGTTTTCCTAAAATCGCAAAAATGTATTAAATTGTTTTAGTGAGAAAAGTAGTTCACTAGAATTTACTAAATTTAACAGATATGTTTGAACTTGATAGTAGGCATATGCATAAATTTTTGTAGGTGTAAAGGATGTTGAGTTGAGATACATATTTTATTTTTTAGCTGAATGTGAAAGCGAAAGCGTATGCAGATAAGCTGATAAACTACGAGAATTTGATTTCGTCAAATGAAGGAGGCGAGAACTTGTTTCAAATCCGAGGAAGCACGGAAAATTCATCAGGAATTGTAAGACAAGCTGTTGAACTTTGGTATGCAACGAAGAAGGACTACAACTGGATGAGACCGTCGGCAACATCCTTTTCTCAGGTTATCTGGAAAAATACAAGGGAAATGGGAATAGGTGTGGCTAGGGCCAGAGGAAGAACTATTGTTGTGGCCAAGTACAGTCCTCCTGGAAATGTATTTTCTGGAGGTGCTGATCCTTACAAGTATTTCAGAGAAAATGTATTTTCAGCAATATAGCTACCAGTATTGCATTCTGAGGTGTTTTGGAATTTTTCAATTCTTTTTAGTAATGTTATTAATTTATCTTTTAATATTTTTTCGTGTTATGATGTATTTGATTCAAATAAACTATATTTCACCTTCATATTATTCTTTCCGATAAATGAATTAATCTACAGAATATTTTTTTACTCCGGAAAATATATGCTGTATCGTAACAGCACCACCTACCTACGAATATAAAAAAAACATAAATCATGCACGTGTGTATTTAAATGTGCTGTTTTTCTTTTTGACGTTTGTTGACATCTTGTAATGCCTAGGCTAATGATTTTTGTTTCGACTAGACCACACAGCTCAAAAGAACTTTTATTAAAGCTTTTAAACTCCCTGTTTACATCTCCTTAGCGTAAGTCCATACATACACCTCAAAATAAACCAGTTTTGCATGCAGTAAAAAATCGCTAAAGGCTCATTTGCAATTAATGTAAGCATATTCTGCCAATGATGATAAATTAGCACCTTTCAGGCATAGCTTCCAGGAAACTTTTTTCGAACAGAAAACTAAATGTATTTTTACAAAGTATTGAAAAACTTCATCTTATTTTATAAAGATACGAAATGAAACGATTTATAAAAGCAAGTTTTTTATACACCAATTAGCATGACTGCTTGACAAGGGTTATTTGTTATATTTTAGTTGTACCCACATTCATTCACGCACTGTTGACAAAGTATGTATTCTTTGTTATGAAAAATAATATTACGTATTCATCCTAAAGCCGGTACTATTGATGACAAGACAAAGTTAAATACATACAAGTGGATTATATAAGACTGATCGATTGTTAACTGATAACAAACAACAAAGAAAGCAGGAAGTCAAAAGTAAGTTTAACTACCTTGTTCAGTTTTGTAGGTACTACAGATGCGGTAAGTATAAGTAGACTAATCCAAAAGATGATTCTCATTATAAACATGTTTGTCTGAAAGCAGTAGGGGCTCCTCTCCTCATAAACATTTTTGTAGCATCAATACAATATGAATACCCCACTTTTTATAAAACTAATAAAATTTGTTTACAAAGTTATTGGTTTTTAAGACTATTTTCAGTTACATTTTATAGCCAATTCTAATGCAATTTTTATTTTCGATATTGCTAGCCATAATGGTAAAGGAAAGTACAACGAAATCAATGTGTGGGTAGGTAATTGATGTATTCCATGTTGATTGTTTTGCGAAAACTGCATTATTTCAGGCAGCGTTTTTAGTGCTTGATTTAGTATACAAACATTCATTCTCTTTATAGACCGAGCTACTTTATTAATTTTTTTCAGTCACTCCATGGTTTGAAGTTCAATCTAAGCTTTATAAAAGTGACGGCATCATCTATCAGCCGGAGGGACGGACTGGCATCAAATGAATAAATGATTTAGAACTAATGTTACATATAGACATAATGTTCGATATTAACACAGTAAAATTGCCAGCCAGTCTTAAGAAATCTATTGGCTGAACTAGCAATTAAATATTTCTTCAGCTCGGCTCCCACTGCTAAAACGGCTACAACTGTTTTCATGTAAAAATATTAATATTCTCGAGCTTCAAGAAGGCTTTGTTACCTTTGCAGTATTAAACTCCCTGTCAGTATGACATGTAACATGTTATGCTACTAATAATAACATATAAAAACCCACACTTTGTACTCTGTCAGTTGACGACTTGAGTCTTAGGCTAGATTGTTAAACCCGCGTGGTGTGGGAGCTCTCATAGTCAAGTCATCGCTCATTAGTGGTTTGTGCGTGAGACAAGACAAACCTTACAACGACGTAAGGTGCTACTTACATGCAAATGTGATTCGTGATTGATATGATAACCACTTGAGATTGAAAGAAACTTGGTATTTTCTGTGTGCATAGTTGAAACGTGGCACGTGCCCGAGTGACTTTTGGTTTCATGCCATACTTATCTCCAAATTAACTTTTTAATCGACAAGCAAAATGTTTCCAGAGAAAGCACACGCCCTTTTTACTTTGTTTGTCTGGCTGGCCAACATTCAAGTGATTTTCTCAGTGTGTCCACCATTAGTCCAGAAAAGGGTAAGAAGAGTAGTGTAAAGAATATGAATAAGTGTTTCTTAGATGTGCACAACTTGTGAACGATTTCCATTTGACATGATGCTTTTCCCCAGGGAGTTGATCTCAAATGCGAAATCCCAGACACCAAAACAACTATAGACTGCAAAGAGTTGGACATGCCAATTGGAACCGAAGCTCATTTTGAATGTGAACCCCATTTTGTTAACCCCGATGGAGAGACAATTGGAGGAAAGCTCATTTGTAGCCCGCAGGGTAGATGGCTGCGAGCTAGCCAGTACCAAGATTTTATTTGCAGTCCAGGTAAGAGATAAGTGTGAAGACACTGTCAACTATAAGCTTACACATTTATTCATTCATGCTAAAACCAAAATATAATTAGAAATGAGCAGTAAAAAAATGAGTGCATTAGCTAAGTTGTTTATGTGATCCTGGCATTTTCGTTTTGAATAGTTCTCAGTCTCACCTGAAACTTGTGAAGCGTATCAAATTTTAATGTATTAAAATTACATGTCTAAATTTAAAATTTGCAAGAAGATTGCATTTCACCGTAATGCGTTCACTCGATACTTTGATCCCTACGCAGTATTTAGCTTTTTTTCTTGTATAAGCTTATCAATTTCTCACGACATTAAAATATTCGTTCTCTGTCAATTTATTCGTATGAAAATTAACTCTACACGAAGAACTTTCGTGAATAAGCAAACACACCGATCTCAGTTGTCATTTAACTTTTGTCATATTTTGAATTGATAAAAATCTGAAAATATTCATGATTAATCTGCAATCCCAACTAAGTTTAATAATACCATGTTTAGTGTGAATGTTATCTTTTTAATTTGAGAAGCGAAATTCATAGATATTAGCTTTTCCCCTTCATCGTAGCCAATTAACCTCACTACTTACCATTACCATTGTCTTTCGTTTCACGTTGGAATATTACACACCGATAAAGTCTCCAAGTTTCTTCAAACAAAATATCCAAGTAATTATTATATTTTGAAATGATAATTTGCTCATTTGAAAAGCTGTTTATATATGTACTCATGTGCGTAAATAGTTTATATTAAACTTGATATTGAAAATGATATCGTATAACAATACGCCAACTAACAAGGTGGAAAATTGCATGATTGATGAGAGTAAGGGATATTATGATTCTTAAAATTTTATATCATTTACAAAATCATAAAGCACATACATTTTTTGAAGCTTCTGTGTGACCATCTCAATCATTTAGCATAACAGGATTGACTGCGCATCATATTGCAACGCATTGCCGTATTATGAATCAAATGTGTAATTCAAAGTGTTGTTAAATGTTAATTTTTACCACATTGCAGCAACACTAACCCAACTAAACAAACTATTGTACACCTAATGAACTATGAGAAAAAAGCATTGTTTTTAGAAAGTGTCGTTGCTCTCAGAAGTTGATAGGTATACTATCCATATTATTATGCATTTGACATTTTGTCGATGTTTATTGTATGTGGGTGTGTATTTTCACTTTTTATCCTAGTGGTTAGTTCACTAGTTCATACAAAATTTGATGTTCTTCCATTCACAAGACTGATTAATTAAGTGATTAACGTTTGCTAACATTTAATTTGAGTCCAATTACATTTATGTATGCATGCATGCACATAATATAGATATTTTTAATGCCCTTGATGAATCAATCAATATGAACCGCGCTGCGGCCAAGTGGTCAATCATAACGTGACAGTCTGTATTCTGTATGCTCATATTTTGTAACAAATAGCTCAGTCAGGGTGATTGCCTTTTTGCATGTCAACTCAAATGTTTATCTACACTTGAGCTATAAGCGGAAGTCAGCTAGAAAAATGCTAACGAAAGCACCCTTTATAAAATAACCCCTTAACATGACTTCTAATGCGTCTAAGATAGCTGTATTTTCTCACGGTCAACGTGACTGACATTAGATAAGTGGTTCATATGCGATACACTATGCGCCTTCAAACAACAGAGTGAATTCAATGGCTTGATTTTTTGTTGTTTAATTTAAAGTAATGTAGTGCATTTATTAAGTTTAAAAAAATTCATATGCATGCTTTGTAATAAAGATGAGTATAGTAGGTATCAATACCTAAAAGACAATGCTACGTAACTTGGAACGGAGTGTGTATTTCTTGCTTCAGTAAGAAACATAACACAT